>JAVJIF010005436.1:0-251995 GCA_038442645.1 Agave tequilana
ATTCAAGACTTTCTTCAATTCTTTCTCTTTGTGACGGTATGTTTGTGTCTTCTTTTTATTCCTTTAGTTGTAATTTTATCGCTATTAGTAGCTAAATTTTCTCTTCTGGGCTCACTAATCCATCTGCTCTAATGCTATTCTTGGTCAATTTTAATGAAAAGACCAGTTGAATCATTTTGCTTGCTTAATTAAAACTTTATTTTTTAGCGAGTGCTCTTGAAGGCACATGAGGATGGGATTGATTTTTGAACTTAAACTTTTAATTAATCTTATAAAAAAACTTGATTTTGTTCCATGTTTGCTTAATTGCCTTGATGGTTTAACATTCAACTTAAAGAACGATTTCAAAATTAAAGTTCAATTCTAAAAAAACTATCTCATGTGTTATACTTAACTTCTCTTTAATTGTAAGATTAAACTTTTGCCTATGATCAATTGAAGCATTTAAACTTTCAGATAAGAATATAGAGTCGAGTCAAAGGTTAGTAAGGTTTGATCTTTTCCATTATTAAAACACAATAAATCACTCTCAAAATTTTTTTAAAAATCATTTTCTCCAAAACCTATTCTAAATTTTCAATTTTTCCTTGAATCAGTTCTTTACTCTCCATCGTCTTTTCTTCTAAAAAATGTAAACATTAAAACTTGTTTTTCAACAATAACACAGAAAAGCTTGCATCGCATTTCTCCTCGTGGACACGAGCCGTTAGCCCTAAGCTACACGGTAATTTAATTTTTTCAATCAAATTTTGACGCCGTTGCCGGGAGGGAACAGTATTCTTGTGTTTTGACAAATTTGGTGTTTTATTTCAGGGTTAAAGAAATCAGGTTGAGTATTCAAGCATTGCAGAAGAAGACTTATGATCCTGTTCCCCTGCTCTGGAAAGTAGGGAATAGGATTTCAAGAGTTTGTCACAGAAACGTATTTATTGTGGAACTACTAAAAACTCTTTCTAGCAGGACATATTGCTCTGCAAAATAAGCTTTTTTTTATTGCTAGGTTTCTATAGTTGATTATCTCACAATCCTGTTTTTAATCCAATGATTGAAATTGTTAAAAAACATTTAGATTTGCATTCTTAGGCATTTGTCGAATTACGTTTTCATTTCGATTACTGTTGAAGAAAGCTGGAGACAAGGTACGTTTGCATAACATATAACTTAGGAAACATCCTTGAGTGATTACTTACTTGTTGAATGCTACTTTCTGTATCTTGCACACGTTGCACTAAATCATTTTAGTAGTGGAGTCATTACCTTTTCTTAGTCTACAAACCATCTCCAAGCACGCATAACCTAAGCCTAACTTAAAATCTGATAGAGTTGGTGTTAGGGACATCTAGAACTCATTAGGGGGTTATCATAAGAGGGAAAGTGTTAGAATTTGACTCCTGCCAAATCGGTGTCAAAAAATGGGGGATTGAGCGGCAAACCTCGAAGGTGGTTGCTTGGCTTAATTAGGCCGTCGCTTTTTGGGCGGATATCTCCCACAAATCTTACCTTGACCTGGCTGATTAACTTGTGATCAGGTTCTGCATTATAACTCCTGTGGACAATCTAACTAGTTAGGAGTTGTCTAGGTCCAAGTCTCCTTTATAAGCTTGTTGAATTTTTTCGCTTTTCTTTTTGACTGATTGGTGGGCTTATTTGTGGTAGTATTTGTATATGCAAGTGTGGTCGAGAGACCCAAATTCATCTAGGTTGACTAGAAGCACTTTACCACCCAAAGCAGAACCAATCCAGCTCCAGTTATGGCTCAACTAACATCATCGTAGGATAGGTTTTACCTCATGAGAACCTTTCTTCCATCTTGCATCCAACTTTCATCAATTGGTGACAGCAGTTTGAGCTTAAGCCTCAGTTCATCAATACATTCTCTATGTTTTATGGCTTAGAATCTGAAGATGCTTATTTCTTCATAAGAGAATTTGAGGAAGTATGCTTAATAATGAAAATCCCTTACCTTGTAGACGATGCTATTAGGTTGAGATTCGTCCCATTTGCTCTTAAGGACTTAGCCAAGAAATGGCTATACATCTTAACGGTCAGTTCCATCACTTCGTGGGATGCTTTTATCAAGGTCTTCTTGAAAAAAATTCTATCCAATTCACAAGATCGTTCTCATTAGAAAAAACATCATGCAGTTTAAGTAAGAATCTAATGAACCGTTTTGGAGGTAATTTGAACACTTCAAAGACCTCCTTATCCAGTGTCCTCATCATGGCATAGAGAAGTGGTGACAATGCCAAATTCTCTATGATGATTTAGATTACAAGAACAAAACCCTCTTAGAAATCATGTGCCAAGGGGATTCTTGCAAAAGGATGAAAACCAAGTATGGGATTTATTTGAGGACCTAGCCGAAAATAACCCTCCAATGGGAGCCTACCCCGAAAAGTCTAGGAACACAAATCCTATCTCTTAAAAGGAGGTCTCCATTCAATAGAATCATCCATAACTATCGAGGCTAAAATTTCTAGCCTAATGAGAAGATTGGAAGCACTAGAAACCAAGGAGCCAGTTCCAGTTAACCAAGTCAGCCCAAACTAATTTTCAAATATGGACTATACTTACTGTCAAGCCATGAACCATGTGTTTGAGGAGTGTCCTTTTTTTAATGCTCAACAAATGTATCCTGAACTAATGAATTTGGCCTTTTCAAGGCCCCATAACAATCCTTATGCTCAAATGTACAATCCTGACTGGAGAAATCACTCGTATTTCTCATGGAACCAAAACAACAATGACCACTCAAGGTCAAACCACTTCCAACATCCAATCATAATTATAATTCTTCCAATCATCAATCTGTCTTTCCAAATTACCATCACAATTCTTTCAATCAATCCAATTTTCATAATTATCAACACAACTTTGCCAACCAAGCTCCACAACCTTCCTTCCAAGGTCCCCCTGCAAACAAAAAATCGACCGAATTGGAGAAGATTTTAGCATCTTTCATGTGTAGAATATAGGATAAGCCATATCTAGGTAAGAGGGTCAAATTAGTCAGTTAACTAGTTCCATAAGTGAAAGGCCCAAAGGGACTTTGCATAGTCAGCCGGTTACTAACCCTAGGAACTCTAGTCAAGCTCATATGGCTGAAGAGGATCCAATGAATCAATGTAATGTTGTTCATACATTAAAGTCAGAAAAGTAAGTTGGTAATCAAGTGTCTATGCCACCAAATCTCTCAGCATAACAATACACAAGCATCCACTTCATCTAGTTTAAATCTATCCCAATCTGACGAGTCTAAAAAAGACAAGTAAGCCAGTCAGGTGCATATGCCCATAATACCATTTTCAAATAGGCTAAAAAGTAACAAGCAGAATTCATACATGGATAAATAATTGAGATATTTAATCAAGTAAAAATAAATGTGCCATTTCTTGATACCATCCAACAAGTCCCATCTTATGCAAAATTTCTTAAGGACATGTGCATCAAGAAGAGAAAGACTAATGTGCCCAAGAAAGTCTTCTTAGCCACTAACATTAGTGAGCTACTGTCGGGTCCAATCCCTGTCAAGTATAAGGATCTTAGTTGTCTCACCATTTCCTGCACTATAGGACAAGCTGAGATTAGTCGTGTACTTTATGACTTAGGAGAAAGTATGAACTTGCTCCCTTTCTTAGTTTATCAACAACTTAGGTTGAGCAATCTTAGTCCAACTTAAGTCACCATCTAACTGGTTGACCGATCAGTGAAAATTTTCAAGAAAAAAATTAATAACATCTTTATTTGGGTCAGAGAGTTTATCTATCCCAATTATTCATAGTCTTGAGACACAGCCTGTGTCCTATCCTAGGGCTGAAACTCCTGCTATTCGAGGGCGCCCATTCTTTGTTTGTGCCATTGTTTTGATCAACTATAGGAATGGGTCCATGAGGTTAACCTTTGGAGACATGACTCGAGAAGTTAATATCTTCAACTTAAGAAAGCAACCCCATGATATTGAGGATCAAACATTTAAAGTCAACCTCATTGAGAACTTAACAAGCGAACATAGAGGAGAATTAGAACTAGAACTTGTCCATGAGGATAAACATTTCGAGTTAAAGTCTGAAGGCTTTAACTTGATCAAATTACCGAGTCTATTGTGAATTGAGCCTCAAACCCTATTTCATCAAATGTGGTACCCATGAACTTGACTCCTCCTTCCATTAAGCCTTCCCCTTCCTTAGAGTTGAAAGCCTTACCTACGCATCTCAGGTACATCTATCTAGGTGAATAAGAGACCTTTCCCATCATAATTGCATCCAATGTGACTGATGGGAAAGAAGAGAATCTTAAAATAATTCTTAAGAGACATAAGAAGGCCACTGGTTAGATTATGCTGACAAAGAGGGATTGAGTCTAGCCATAATTTAACATCGCATTCATCTCAATGAAGAAGCGATGCCGAATAGAGACTCGCAGTATAAGTTAAACCCTATAATGTAAGAGGTTGTTCATGCTGAAATTGTGAAACTCTTATACAATAGGATAATCTATCCCATTTCTAATAGCCAATGGGTCAGTCCTGTCCATGCGGTTCTGAAGAAATCTAATTTCATCGCGGTGAAAAATAAAATAAAGAGTTAGTCCAAACTCGACTTCCCACGAAGATTCGAGTTTGCATCGACTATAGGAAGCTAAATGCAACAACTCATAAGAACCATTTTTGCTTCCCTTATTTGACCAAATGCTTAAATGTTTGGCTGGTCATGAGTATTACTGTTTCTTAGATGGTTATTCAGGATATAATCAGATTCTTATTGCTCGGAGGGCCAAGAAAAGACCACATTCACATACTCATTTAGGACATTTGCTTATCGTCGAATGCCTTTCGGCATGTACAATGCCCTAGCAGTATTTCAACGTTGCATGTTGAGTTTTTTCTTTGATATGGTGACACAATTTTTGAAAATGTTCATGGATGATTTCTCCATTTATGGAGACTTATTCGATTAATATCTTCACCATATTGAACTCATCCTCCAACGTTCTGCCAAGAAAAATCTAACACTAAATTGGGAGAAAAGCCACTTCATGGTAAGACATAGAATTGTCTTGGGTCGTGAAATTTCTAAAAATGAAATTGAAGTGGATAAAGCCAAGATTGAGATTATAGCTAAGCTCTCGTGCTGAAGTGTGTTAAACATATCCGATCCTTTTTAGGACACGTCGGTTTCATTGTAGGTTCATTAAGAACCGCAGCAAAATTGTTAGACCCTTAACTAACCTTTTAGTTAAGAACGTGTCCTTCACTTTAAATTGTGGATGTCTTAAAGCTTGGGAGAAGCTGAAAAATGAGTTTATTTCTGCTCCAATCATCTCTACACTGGATTGATCAAACCCATTAGAAATCATGTACGATGCTTCAGATTTCGCTATATGCGCTATCTTAGGCCAACACATTAATAACAAGCAGCACGTGATTTTCTACTTAAGTAGGACTCTCAATGATGCGCAATTAAACTATACTACAATCGAGAAAAAATTCTTGGCTGTAGTATTTGCATTAGAGAAATTCCATTCCTATCTACTTAGGTCTAAAACTATCATTTTCACCGATCATTCTGTGCTAAGATACCTTATGGCGAAGAAAGATGCTAAGGCCTGACTAATTCATTAGATCTTGCTTCTTTAAGAATTTGATTATGAGATTCGAGATAAGAAAGGTGTAAAAAATATTGTTGTTGACCATCTCTCACGCATCCCAAACTCACCATGCAATGAACTGCCTATCAATGATAACTTTCCCGATAAGAAATTCTTGGTTGCCTTTAGGGAACCTTGGTTCGCTGACATAATAAACTACTTAGTCACCAACCAAACTCCATCTCATTAGTCTAAATAAGATGTTTTACCGATTCTTATATCAAGTCAGATCTTTCTTCTGGGAGGAACTATATTTTTTCATGTATTGTTCCGACAAATCATTAGGAGATGCATTTTCGATGAGGAGATTAAGAGTGTTCTGTCTTTTAGTCACGAGCTTTCATGCGATGGACACTTTGGTCCCCACAAAATTGCTAATAAAGTGCAACAAAGTGGGTTCTATTGGCCTACTTTGTTCAAAGATGGCTTTGAATTTTGCAAGACTTGCCGTAGATGTCAAATAGTAGGAAGGATCTCAAAGCAAAACGTGATACCCCTTAACCCAATTCTAAAAATAGAACTCTTTGATGTTTAGGGCATCGACTTTATGAGTCCATTTCCTAATTCATTTGGAAACCAATACATATTGGTTGCTGTGAATTATGTATTTAAATGGGTAAAAGACATTCCAAGAAAGACTAATGACAATAAAGTTGTCATCAAGTTTTTGAATGAGAACATCTTCTCGCGCTTCAGAAGCCTTCGTGCTATCATTAGTGATAATGGCACCCACTTTTGCAATAAGTCCTTCGAAGCGCTTCTGAGAAAGTATGCCATAACTCATAAATTGCCCACACAATATCATCATCATACTAGTAGGCAGGTAAAGGTCTCCAATAAACAAATTAAACTTATTTTGGAGAAGACCGTGAACCAAAACAGAAATGACTAGTCCACCAAATTGGTAGATGCCTTATGGGCCTACAAGACTGCTTTTACTTATGGGCCTGCAAGACCGCTTTTAAGAAAATTCTAGGGATGTCTCTATATGGGTTAGTTTTTGAAAACGCTTGCCACTTGCTTGTTGAGTTAGAGCACCGAGCTTTATGGGCCATCAAATAGCTAAATTTTGATTTAGATAAGGCTGGTGGCCTTCAAAAATTGTAAATTTCTGAACTTGAGGAGTTGAGAAATGAGGCCAATGAGAATTCTAGAATAACAAAAAGTAGGGTTAAGATTTTTCATGATAAGTTTATCATGAGAAAAACTTTTGTCCCTAGACAAAAAGTTTTACTTTATAATTCTAGACTTCATCTTTCTCCAGGGATGTTAAAATCGAGATGGACTAGGCCATTCATTGTAAAGACCGTGTATTCACATGGTGCTGTAGAGATCAGTAACACCAAGAATGGCAATGACTTTACGGTAAATGGTCAACGCCATAAACCTTTCTTAGAATCGGTACTGGTAAATGAGACGGCGATGGGTCTATTCGACTTAGTTTATTAGTAACATCACCACTTTTATATTTTATTTCATGCATCTAGACATTTTTTTCGTACATTTGGATAATACATGAGATAAGTGTGGGGGAGGAGTATAACATAGGTTTTCTTTTGAAAAAAACTTTTTGAAAAGGAAATCAATATTTTGACATATCTTTGTGGAAAATTAAGTTAATCTTAAGAATTAGGGAAATCATAATTAGGATTTCTTACATTTGATCGAAATAAGATTATATATTTGACTTTTAGGTATAGGAAGAAAAACTGAAAAAGTAATTTAATCTTGATTGTTTCTTGATAAAATATGCACTTTATACAAGCACATACATACTTAGGATTCAAAATAATGACTCTTGTGCCTTATTAAAAAAAAAAGAAAAGAAAAAAGAATCCTCTGATTATGCTGGAACAGTACCTCATAAAGCATAAATATTCACGCCTAAAAGTGGTTCATTTCACCACCAATAAAATCTTTAGTTTTGTGGCCTTGTATACTTGAGTTATTAATTCATAGGGGTGTTTTCTCCACCTGGTGCACTAAAACCGTCTGGTTTGAGAGTCATCGGGTAAAGGCTCGCTATATAGATAAATTAGAAAGCCTAATAAAACTAAGAGATAAAAATCAATAATAATAATAAATAATAAGGCATAAAAGTAGGAGATGAAAAATCCCAAATCAAAATTCACGATCACACGGGTGCATACTATTCGGGGTAAAATGATAGACTAAATTAGAAATTCAGTTCAAAACCTTATCTATAATGATTATAAATTTTTTGCATCAAGATTAAGCTTAGGCATGATTAATTTGATGAACTTAAGGCTTATAGATTGCTTAAATTTTCAGCAAAAATCTTTTAAATATTTTTCTATTTCAAAAATGAGTTTTTGAAAACACTAACACTTTGTTTTTCTTTTTATGAATTTTTTGGGTGCAGTTCACTGAAAACCCTCATAAGATAAAACTTGTCCTCTAGGGGTAATCTAGAGGTATAACAGCTTATTGCACGTGCTAAGTACAATCGTGATTCCTACAAAAGTGAGTTAGGTTAGATTAGTTTAGTTTTTTTATTTGTTTTGCTCGACGACGAGCAAAAAAAAAGGAGGGTGTGATTAAGTATCAATTTTGCATATTATTCATCATAATCTCAGATTTATTTTTAATAAAATATTACTATGTAATTCTATTTTTGCTTAGTAATGTACAAGTCTCTATAATTAAGAAAAGAGAAGAAAGAAGGCCAAAGAAGCCTAAAAGCCCAAAAGAAATCAATGAAATTCCAGGATTCAATCAAATCAAGTTGGAAACTCCAATTATCTATAAATTCAATCAAAAATTTGGAATCCAATTCAAAGATTTTTCAATCAAAGGAAGGAAAGAATATTCTTAGAATAATCCAGAGTACAAATCAGAAATTCTGAGAATATGCTTTTATATGACTCAGTGAGTGGAATATTCAACAAAAACTCCAGAATATTCTACCAAAAACGCCATGCCATCTCATTTTTTGCCGCGTTTCCACTGCCCATTTTGGTCCATTGATCTTGAGATTTTTTTGGTGTGTGCGTGCCGTCAGATCCTTGAACTTTCACCTATAATTACGCAGAGGATGCAGAGAAAGAACACATAAAAAATTAGAATTTGAATTATTATTTTATTCTTAAGGTTAGGATTATTGTTAGATAGAAGTTTTATTGCTTTCCAGTTTAGGCCATAAATAAAGTGAGAGAGAGAGAGAGAGAGAGAGAGTGTGTTGTAACCGAAGTTTGAATGTGACATCAATAAAGATTAAAGACTTTTCTTTAATTCTTTCTCTTTGTGACGGTATATTTATGTCTTCTTTTTATTTTTTTAGTTATAATTTCGTCAATATGAGTAGCTAATTTTCCTCTTCTAGGCTCACTAATCCATCCTTTCTAAATCTATTCTTGGTTAATTTTAACAAAAAGACCAAGATGAATCATTTGCATGCCTAAATTTAAGCTTTATCTTTTAGCGAGTATTCTTAAAGGTACACGAGGATGAGATTGATTTTTGAACTTAAACTTTGAATTAATCTTATAAAAAAAACTTGTTTTTATTCTATACTTGTTTAATTGCCTTGATGGTTTAACATTCAACTTAAAAAACGATTCCAAAATTAAAGTACAATTTCTAAAAAAACTTCATGTGTTTTACTTAACTTCTCTTTAATTGCAAGATTAAACTTTTGCTTATGATTAATTGAGACATTTAAACTTTCAAGACAAGAATTTAGAGTTGAGTCAAAGGTTCAGATCTTTTTCATTATTAAACATCAATCAAATCACTCTCAGAGTCTATTTAAAAATCATCTTCTCCAAAACGTATTCTAAATCTTCAATTTTTCTTTGAATCACTTCTCTACTCTCCATCTTCTATTCTTCCAAAAAACATAAACACTAAAACTTATTTTTTCAACAACAACAGAGAAAAGCTTGGATCACATCTCTCCTCGTAGACATGAGCCGTTAGCCCTAAGCTACATGGTAATTTAATTTTTCAACCAGACAATTGGGAATGGTCGAAAATGTGTTAGGTAGAGTTTTCTCACTGCTATCTTTCAATATGTTGATCAAATGACTCATTTGTTCTTCTAACCTATTGACAGATTGTAAAAAGCCATTTTCAGACTGAACCAGGTTTTTCATACTCCTAAGTCCATAAGTTCTAGTTGTGGAATTTGAAAAATGGAGTAAGGATCTTGGATTTGAAAGTCTTGTGAGAATTGTGTAACACTCGCTCCATGAATACGTACTTAGATGCGTATTTTAATTTTTTGATCATATTTTTCAATTTACTTTCCGTATTGTTTTTGTTTTATGATTATCTGTATGATTGTTCTGCTTTGGATCTGGATTCGTGGACTCGGAGTCAGCCCTATTCTGAACCGAGGATCCTAGTGTATTGTTCGATTTGATGTTTTCAGTAGTCAAATTTGATCGATTTTAGTTTCAAACATCATTTTCCAATATTTTATTTTTTTCATAAATTTTGGATTTTTTTGAATTAATTTACAAAATCTTCAAAATCGGTTTCGACCGTATCGCTAGCCGATTCCAGGATTTTTAACTTACAATGGGAATTAAATTTTTGCAAATCACTTTCATATTATCTCTTAGAATCGCCTTTTCTATCTAAACTCATTTTTGGGAATTTTTCAGAGTTTATCGAAGTTTGACCGGATTTGATGTCGAATGGTATTGCTGGAAGATTTCAGGATTTTATTTTGAAAATATAATTTAATTTCTAAAAACTAATTTCACCAAGTACCTTAAAATAATATTTATTATTTTTGTGAACTTTTTGAGACCTTTCCGGATCAGTCTAATTTTCTGGCATTATTGGTGTTTTGGGATTTTCCCTAATTCGGAGTATTATCTATATATATTTTCTTTCTTTTTCTTTCCTTCCTCGTTTTTTCATTCACTTATTTTCCCCTCCTTTTTCTCCTTTTTTCCTTTTCTTTTATTCCCAATATTCTCTACCACACACCTCAAAATACCCCCCAAAATATCTCCTTCCCTCCCTCCTTATCTCTTCTTTTTTTTTCGTTCTTTTTCCTTTCATTTTTTCTTTTTTCTTCCCCTTCCCTTGGCCGACATAGCCAGACCGTCCTCCTCCTTCATCTCCCTCTTAAAATTCTTCCCTTCTTTTCTCTAATCTCTCCATTTTTTTCTTTCAATCTCCTTCTCCTTCTCTCTCTCCCCTCCACCTTCCAATTTCACCTCTCTTCTCTCCCAAGTGGCCGACGCACCCATCACCTTCGGCGACTATGGCTAGCGGCGAGCCCAACTCTGGCCACCCCTCTTTCCATCTTCTCTTCGACCACTTCTAACATCAACTTCATCATCTCCTTCTTCCTTCTCAAATTCACCATTCCCTCCACCATCTCCACCACCTCAACCTTCTCATCTCCACCACCTTCTCCTTCTCTAGCCAATACCACCACCACAACCTTATGACCATCACCATTATCTCCACCAAGCTTCACCCATCACCACCATCTCCTCCCCTTCACTCTCCACTTCCACTTCCCTCTTTTGGGTGGCTGGTGGGGACACCTCTGGCCGGCGACCACCAGGGGCCGGCGCGGCCAGCCCTGTCTGGGCCACGACCAGGCCTAGGGTCTGGCCATGAGCAGCAGTGGGGCAGCATCCCCCCTTTTTTCTCTCTTCTTTGTTTTTCGTCTCTCCTAAAACTGTTTCTCTCTCCTTTCTTTCTCTCTTCGTTCCTCCTCTATCTTCTGTCCTCTCTCTCATTTGTTCCCTCTCTCTCATCTCTCTTTCTCTCTCTAGATTTTTTCCTCTCTAGCTCTCTCTTTCTCTCTAGCTCTTCTTCTCTCTTGCTTTCTTTCTATAAATAAACATATATATTTTGTATATAAATATTGGTGGCAAGCACGTGTTTTGGGACTCCAGGACTTCACGGTGTTTTCAGAGATTTAAGCGAGTGTCCTCGCATCATTTTGTGTTTCCTTACTTCATCAGGTCGACATGTATTTTGTTCTGTATTTGAGTTGGTATCCATAATTTGTATTGGGCTGTGCCCTTGTATTTGTATGTGGTCGATTACCTAGAACTATATATGTATTATGCCTGTGATGAATACTTGTATTAGTGTAGTTAAATTCCTGTACATGTACCATGCCTGTGATATTCACTACTGCCTTATTACGTGCGTGTGATTGACGAAAATACACCTAGAGGGGGGTATATAGGTATATTTCTAATCAATTAAAAGTTCAATTCAATATAAAATGAGATGATGCAACCGATCACTCAAAACAAGTTTAGAAGCTGAATTCCCCGTAAAGGGCTCTGAACTTCTCCTCGTGATTTCCTCTAAATAAGAGTTTGAGGGGCTTAATTGCTATCTTGTTGTGATAAGTATAGATCGACAATAATGAATGAATAAAAAGAAAATAAGTAGAGACAAGAAAGCAATCGCAAACAAGAATATTTATTTCGATATTCGAGCCACTACTCTACGTCCCCGCCTTCACTACCATGAAGGATTTCCCAATACACTATAGGATCTTCCACCAAAGGGCCTTACACAAAAGAATACAACCACTCGGAGTACACAATTCTTTAATATACTCCTCTACTCCAGAGGTAGCGTAACGACAATGGAACAATCTCTGGGTGATCAAAAGACCACGAACTTTCTCTTGAAACTCTCTTACAAAACCCTATAGAATGGAATATAAACTGGAAGCTCAAGAATTTGTAAGTGAGAGTAAAACTAGAAGTGAGATTTTAAGAACAAAAACTTAAAGTATAGTTTTGAAATAAAAGCACAAAACTGAAACTTGAAAACTCTTTCTCTTGAAACCCAAAACTTGATTTTTCAAATAGAATTATTGTTGTTGTGATAAACTCAACCCTAATGACCCCTTTATATAGGTTTTAGAAAAACAGATTTAGAATAGTTTTACCATATTTAAAAGGAATAAATTGACTCTTAAAATTTAACAAAACACGTTCTAAAAACATGTTAAAATTTAGCCTCCAGAAAATTAGCCTTTACTGCCAATCTGGCAGACTATTGGTCAACTTGGAGCACAGTTTTCAGGCCTAAAACTTCATAATTAAAAAATAAATATGTAGTAATAATTTATAAACTTTAGAAATTCGTTTTAATGCAACTTGAAGCAACTAAATATCATGTTGGAGTAGAAAGTTATCAATAAAATACAGAAAGGTATCAAATCAAAACTGTAAACTGTTTTTAGAACAATAATAGACTTCAACCCAATATTTGACATATTTAACATTTGAATCAGAAAATGATTATTAAATAAGAAATGTAGCTCTGAAAGTTATCTTTGAAATGAAATTCAAATCGTGTTATTTGAGTATAAGAATAAAAGGTATATGATAAGATATCTAAAAGGGTGTCGAGCAGATCAGCAGAACTAAAACTGGTTAAAATCTAAAACCCGAATATGTGTACTTGAAATCCAAAACCGGTTAAACCGAAGAACAAACATATTAAACTTGTGTGTGTATTTTTGAGCTTCAAAAATATATTCTACCCTTTAACAAACTAATTTCTTACAAGATTCTGATTTGCTACATGACTCTTCAAGTGGGCTTATCTGGTAGTGACGTTGAGCAACATTTGGAGCTTGAGCTATGAACCCGAACTTGAGTACCCATGAGCCATCAACATCTTCCTTTATAGGAAGAACCTGTTTCATCTTATCGAACCCTAAAATACACTCTTGAACTTGATTAGTACCAAATAGCTTTATATGCTTTGTCATCATCAAAACACAAAACCCGGGATTGTAACCGTTGAGCCAACAATTGACATTAACACTTTTGCAGGTACTATACCCAGCCTCCAAGTTGCGTTCAGCCTCCAGGCTTTCTATATCCAACCTTCGGGCTGCGTTTAGGCTTTCTACGCTTAGCCTCCAATCTTCACCACTCTACGGTAGCTTAGATATTCTCACGTTTATATGTATGCTCAAGTGGTACTAACATCTCATGCAGGTACTCTTGTACTGACTCTGGGTTTCTACTCGCTCCCGGGACGGCTACCTAATCGGTTTTAGGCCTTACACCCTTATAGGTTTCGTGATAGTTATCAAGAGTGAGTTTAGACCCTGAGCGTACTCTAGCCCTCAGGCTTTCACCCACTTTCTTGGAAGTGGAGTTCATTCAGACCATCACGTCTTTTAACTACGTCTGGTAGGCAAGCCTGGCGCACAACGCTTTAACGCTAACTCCACCCGAGCGTAGTTATGCTGTGAGTATGGCTTCGTCACGTGTGGCAATATAGCATTCATACACTCGCCTTGCCGTGTGCGTTTAGCTGTGCCCCGAGCGATAACCACACCGTGCCTGATATCGTTCAGTGCTATATGCTAGTTTCGCTCCAACACTGCTGAAACACCGCTTAATTATACTTGGCTGTTACGCTATCACTTGATATGTTTTCTTTTGATGTGTTAACACTTGACATGCTATTAACGGACACCAACCTGCATCACTTGACATCGATGTGTTACCACCTGACACCTGACATGCTACTGCATGACACCTGCACCTGTTGTGATACCACCTGTCATGTTAACACCTGACCTGTGATTATCACATTTACGAAAATCCTGTACCTTTTATCATGTATTATATACAGTGACCTGTATTCCTATTATACATGTACTCCTGAATTCTTGATCTTGTCCTGCTCCTGCTATTCCTATAAATTGATAATTACATAATAAATTATAATTAAGTCAACTTGCATCAAGTTTGGGGAAAACTGATGGGTCTCTAATAGTTTCATATTTATAGTGGTCATATCGTGTCACGTGTGGCCACATACTTGAGGGATCACATGGCGGCCACCAGGGATTCTGTGGGGTGTACTGGCACCCCGCACCTCCTGTTTATTCCTGCCGGGTATGCACAAGCCCTAAACCTATTTCTATGGGATCTGTGATACCCTACTCTTATTCAGGTGTATAATAAGTCCCAGTACCTAACGGTACGTTCTGGCTCTGCACCGGATACTCCTGAACCGTTGTCCGGGCATGTACGGGACCCATTCTAAACATGGTTTGTCGAACTCCATCAGTTTCCAAATAACTTGCTCAATAAGATTTTTTTTAATTGATGTTCGCTTAGTACCTAGATTATTTACATACAAATATTCAAAATATAAAGCATGAAGATTCAATTTATATAAACTATCAATTAAGACTCCAGTATCAACAATTTTTTAGATTTAGATAATAGACTAACCATTTCATTGCTAAAAGTGACAGGAAAAAATCAGATCTGTCTAATAATGAAATATATATAATATTTTGCTTAAAAAATAGTTCATATAAAGTCTCATACAAATCTAAAACATAATTAGAATCTAATTCAAGCTTACAAAGTCCAATAGCTTCAACTGCAGCTTTATTTCCATCCTTTTCTATATATATCGCTCAGCTGGGCTGGACCTTCTTTTAGGTTTAGAAGTTTACATATTGAATCGCTTATGTGAATTTGAAAGTACACCTAGAAGGGGGGTGAATAGGTGTAAGGCTAAGCTAATGACAAATGATGCAGAATTAAAAATAAAATGCAACACACTTAGTGTAACCAAAGAGTGTAGCCGAATTCTCCGTGAAAGGTTCTAGACTATCTCCTCAAAATTCCTCTAAATAAGAGTTGAGGTGCTATGTAAAGCTCTCTTGGTTTAACACAAGTACGGCACACAATCAAACCCTAGCATACATATGATATGAACAATATGATGCAATACTCATTGAGAGAGAGAGGGAGTTAAGAGATAGTGGATCAATCACAAACAACGAGATATGTTTCAAGATTCGAGCCACTGCTCTACGTCCCAGCCTTCACACAGAAGGATTTCCACTATATCATCCATACAGGACTTCCCACACAGTGAATCTCCACTGAGGACTCTGGGTAATACAAACTAGGAGTACACAACTCCTCTCTCCAATAATACAACCTTTATACAAGAGGTAAGGCACAACAACTATCACCTCTACACTTAGAGGGATGGGCACTTAGCCAAAACAAGATCAACCTCTCACTAGAAGGATAAGGCTCAAAGCTAACAACACCACAATCACCTCTACACAAGAGGAAACTCAAAAAAAGAAGGTTTATAACTCTTGGTGGTCTCACTAAACCACAAACCAATTTTTCTCACAAAACAAGATCCTAATAGATATGATAGCTCAAGTGTGAGAAAATAAAGAGTTTGAAAAATAAATCACAAACAAAAACTCTTGGGAAAACTTCTAGATGGCTATAGAAATGAAGAACAAAAACTAATTCCAAAGACTCTATTTTCTTTGATTTTTTCAACCGTTTTTAACACAAATAAAGATGAAATCTTTAAGCCCAAAACTATTTTAAAATTTGCTGTTAAACACTTGTTAAGGTAGGAAAATTGCTCTCTAAAAATTTAGCTAAAACGACTCAAGAGGATGAGTATTTATACCCTCCAAAATTCTGCCCGTTGGCTGACAGGAAAGGTCAGAAATGACCTTCCGGTCGACCGCCCGGTCAACCAGCCAATGGTCATTTTTATTGCTGTTGTGCCTCCGGTCGACCGCCCGGTCGATCGGGACTGGATACAGAGAGCAGCAGATCTCTGCCGGTCGACCGGGGCCATTTCCAGAGAGCAGAGCTCTCTGGACGGTCGACCGCCTGGTCGACTGGCCCACCAGACCAAGCCGACGTGCACGTTTATGCACGTCGGTCGACTGGACCGATCGACCGACATTTGCAGCGGTCGACCGTCCGGTCGATCGACAGAAAGCTAGGTCCAACTTTTATAGGGAGTAAAAACTTGGCTTTTTGCCTTCTAAAAAATCCCATAAAATACACATAAATTCCACAAAAATAAGTTCTTATGAGATCTTTGAAATACAAATATGTGTGAGTAAAATTCAACACATATTATAAACATTTTGAACTATTTTTGTGATATTGAAATTTGACTTAAAATAAAAATCGGTATTTTTCAAACTTTGGATTTTTGAAATGGAAAACCGTTTTCTCCAAAACTCATGTAAATACAAAAATATGATATTGAAACAAATTTGAAGCATATTGTATATAGATAGAATCCAATATACATATAAAGATATATATCTATGCTTTTGACATGAAATCCAAAATCAGTTAAATCGAAAAAACCAAAACTAATAAACTTAAAACTTGTGTGTGTATGTGAACTTGAGCATATCAGTACTATCTAATCTTTACAAGATCTAAACACCTAAAGTAAACACAAACCGAAGTCTTCTTATCTTTAAGCCAACTCGATCCAAACACGATCCAATGAGCTTGACTCCAACCGAGTACTAGATGCAATCTTGACGCTCAAGCCCTTGAATCAACATGTGAAAGCTCCAAGGCACCTTTGTTGAAGCCACCGACTAATATCTTGGTAAAATATCTGAAGCTAAATATCACGGTCAAATATCTGAAGCTAAATATCACAAGATTATTAGTAAACTATAACTACCTGAGTTAATCATCATCAAAACTAGAATGAAGGGCCTCTGGACCAACAATCTCCCCTTTTTGATAATGACAAAACTCATGAAGTTATATATGCATGGATTAAAGTTAACCTTCATAGAAGCTCCCCCTTAACTCATACATAGCAATAAACATAAAGATATGCAATGAATGCTCAACACAAGTATATGTTTTGATACCAATTGCAAAAATAAACATGCATAAATGATACCAATTGTAAGCATTCATGCATATAGAAAACTCATCAAATACTTATGTGCATATATGAAAACTCATTAAATTCCTTTCTTTCTTTCTGTATAAACATAAAGAATAGAACATGCATAAACTCAATTTATAAACATGCATATAAACTCAAAATCATTCTCCCCCCTTTTGTCAATCATCAACAAAGGGGCAAAAACAAACTTTTTAAAAAAAATCTTTTCCTCCTTTTTGACAAATCAAAATAAAGAGATATATGCGATATACGTTCATGAAGAGGGGAGACGTTAAGTTAACTCCCCCTACATAAAGTATAATATACATACATACATGCAATTACATGAAAAGAGATGACTAAACCCTAACCACATAAAGTATAATATACAATGTATAAAAGGAGATGTGAAGCTCCTACTACACACTGTAAGACATACCAAAGAAAGGTCAATCACTTCAATATGAAATACACTCAATATGAATCTATATAAAGAGAAGATGTTAAGCTTCCCTTGCATATATGCAATACAAATCAAAACATTATGATACTAATTGAAAAATATATCAATTTATGATAAGGTATACATCGAAACATCATGATACCAATTTATGATATCAATTGAAAATAAACAAAACATTTTGAAGATACCAATTGAAAGTAAACAAAAAATTTAAGATACTAAAAGATATCAATTAAAAATATCTTGATACCAATTTAAAATGTCTTATAAATCTTGATATCAATAGAAAGTGAAACATTATATGTTTTTTATACCAATTGAAAGATATATATATTGGAAATCTTGATACCAAATGAAAGTAACGACCAATTTTAAAGTAACTTGATACCAAAAAAAAGCCTTGTAAATTTTTGATACCAATTGAAAGTAAAGAACCAAATTGATTTAGATAAGCATAACTCATATCAATATAGATACCAATTTAAAATGAAATATGATACCAATATTGAAGATGTTAGCATATACCAAAGCAAAATATTTTTCATCATAAAGAATGGGATAAGATATCAATTGAAAATAAACTCGATTGAAAGATATCAATTGAAAGATAAAACATGAATTTTCTCCCCCTTTATGAAATATCAATAAAAACAATGCATAAGCTTGTATAAGATACCAATTAAAAAATAATTGACATTACGGAGTAAATCAAGCTTAACATAAACATAATGTGCTTTAAGATGTGAAGATATAGTAAGCATAATCAAAACACATATATATGTATGAAAATATAAATACCAATCGAAATTGATACTATTTGAAGTTTGAAGCATACATATATAGAAAATAAAATATGAGTATGCAAAAAAAATTATCAATTGAGATACCAATTGAAAATATGATGAGAATCAAGTGTATAACTCATACTACCTCCCTTTCATGCACATGTTAAAAAGATTTTCAATTAAGCTCACAAGGCATGGTCGCCCATCCGTCCGACCTTGACGTTGGTAGGGGTTTTCAAAATTAAGTTTTGAAATAGTTTAACAAGTTTGAAAATCACTACCAATTGAAGAATAATGACTAGTTTAAAAATAATATTTAAAAACTAGTGTGAAATCCTTCAAGTAAGGAATAAAACATGAATCTATTACATGAAAAACATGTAGGTCACACGATGATTGCACTCAAAGTCTATAAAGCATATATAAAGCTCATGAAAATAAAAATTAAGAGTAAACAAAAATAATGTGAGTGTAAGAATCATGTAATCAATGAAATCATTAGAATAGGCTGTTTAGCTCAATATGAAATTCCTTTATAAACATGAAAAATATGAAAAATTTAATTTTCATCAAAATAATTCAAAATTCAAGGCATATGCATGTTATGTCAAAACAAGAAGTATACATACATATCCAAACACAATTGAGTCCATAAAGAAATTTTGCATGAAACGCAAATGACTCAAGGGTATACATGTATATCCAATTGTTTTAACAAAATAGACATATACATGACGCTAAACACATATCTATGAAAGACATGTATAAAAATAGAGAATACAAGTTGAAATACAAGAATCATCAAAACTAAACTATACTAGTACATCTAATGGATACAAATGAGCAATTAAGTACAAACATATAATAATCAATTTGTGCTCCACTAGTTGTACAAGTATATACATAAGTTTTAATGAAGAAAACATCTAAACATGTAATCAAAACATGAAGTGCAAAATCATAAACATAAACCAATATGATCATTATATAAATGCACATGTCTTAGACCAAGGATATACACAATAGTTAAAGTAAAGTGAGAACACAAAAGTAATAGTTCATATAAACATGGGTGTATCTCAAACACTATATGTGTATGTCACAAGTCTAATTATCATAGCATTTAACATAATAATCATAAAACACCAAAACATGCTAAAAATCAGCAATATGAAAGCATGTAAACTAAATGGGAGTTAGAGATAGTTACCAAAATCAATAAGGCTAATTTCTAGATCTCCAAACCATGGTGGTCCTCTCACCAAACTCCCCTTGAAAGTGATGGATCTAAAATTGTCACCATTTAGCTCGGGACGCATTCACCTCAAGGCACCAACACCTCTCACGTCATGTGAGAGCCCACACCTACATCAAATAAAATAAGGGTGAATTTTGGTACTCATACTCTATTGGGTCCATGGGGGTTACCCAGAAAAGGTCAGAAATGACCTTCCGGTCGACCGCCCGGTCGACCGATCAACGGTCATTTTTATGACCGTTGTGTCTCTGGTCAACCGTCCGGTCGATCGCGACTAGATACAGAGAGCAGGAGCTCTCTGTCGATCGACTGCCCGGTCGACCGAGACCATTTCAAGAGAGCAGAGCTCTCTGGACGGTCGACCGCTCAGTCGACCGGCCCACCAGCCTAAGCTACCGTACACATTTGTGCACGTCGGTCGACCGGACCGGTCGACCGGCTTCTGCAGTAGTCGACCGTCCGGTCGACTGGCAAAAGGCCAGGTCTAGCTTTTATAGGGATTAAAAACTTCGCTTTTTGCCTTCTAAAAAATCTCATAAAATATACATAAATTTCACAAAAATAAGTTCTTATAAGATCTTTGAAATACAAATATGTGTGAGTAAAATTCAATACATATTATAAACATTTTGAACTATTTCATGATATTGAAATTTGGCTTAAAATAAAAATCAGTATTTTCCAAACTTTAGATTTTTGAAATGGAAAAGCGTTTTCTCCAAAACTCATGTAAATACAAAAACATGATATTGAAACAAGTTTGAAGCATGTTGTATATGGATAGAATCCAATATCCTATAGTATGCTAACCTTCTTTTTGGGCCGATTATTACACATCAAGATTCTCCCACTTGCATTGCCCACATCAAGTATCCGACACCGTACATAATTCAGCTAAACAATAGCCTTCCTTTGGGCGGCTGTTGTCCGCATGAACTATATACGCAATTAAATAAGCTCTTTTATAAATTATTTAACTTACACATGTGTATATCTTTATCTGTTTATTATCTATTATAGTAAACATTAATATTCATTATGCTATAATAATATAAGTAATATAATAAATATTGATGAAGCGGAAGCATGTAAGGATACATATTACTATGATAAATAAATACTCTAATGTCTTTTTTATATCAACTAACTATTATTTTATTTTGTCTAGTGCTTGTAATACTGTAGTACTCATCAAGAGCTTCAAAACGACTATTTACACACCCAAAACAGAGGTCGGATGAGCCTATAATGACTAATTGATGTTTCATTAGCAAAACGGGTTGCAGTACTTATTGGGTCTGGATCATACCCGACCCACAGTGATTAAGTTTAGGATTTTCTTAATGAGTTGGGTTTAATAAACTGAATACAATCCGATTAGCTTAATGTGAGATTAGATTTTTTTTATTTGATTACAATTTTATGCCAAAATTTCTTAATAGATTAGAATTCTATCTCAATTCTAAAGCCCAAATCAATCTCAACGAACCCAATTAAAATTTAATATAAGATTAATTAGGAGTAGGTTACCTTATTAGAGTAAAATTCTATCTCTAAAATTTTTAATCATAATTAATCTCATCATTCCACTGAAATAAGAAACTCAAAACAATTAACCATTTTTTATATATTTTGCTGCTAGCCGCCACCGGCCCAAATGGACGATGGCTCGCACGGGTAGCAAGCTCATCCTGCTTTCGCATGAGCGAGCGCATGCATTGCCTACATTTAAGCATGTGCATATGTGTTGTCTCTATGCATGCATGCGCACACGCGCATACATTGCCTACTACATGCATGCGCTTGCATGCATCTTTTGTTCTCCTTTTTTTTAATTTTTTAATTTTTATTTAATTGAAAAATAATAAGACATAGAAAATTTCAGAATATATATACATAATTTAATTTAATAATCTCAATTTAATTCAATTATTTGAGACATAAAAATAATTTTTATTGAATTAAATAAAGAGATCAGCTGTAATTTTAATAGATTAAGATCAAAAAGTTTTTGTAGATCTCGATGATCTGTTAAAGAGGAGGCTCTGATATCAATTGTTGGATCTAATAGTTATTCTAAATAAGACTCGCGCACCACTTTATCTAGATCAAAGGAAAGGAGGGTTTAGGCATACTTGATTCCAATTCAAAAGGGATGCAGAAAATTGCACGATTTCAAGGATGCCAGAGTTGAGGGAGGGGATTTTTCTCTCTAGCCATCAAGTTCTTCTCTTGATCCTTCGAGAGATGAAAGGCCTCCAAGAGAGAGAATAGTTCATAGTAGATAGTGGTGGACAGGGAATCCTGCCCATGATTTATATAGCATCAAGGAGTCCTAGTTCCACTAATCATAGATCTAGACTCTTGATTAATAACACGAGTTTCACATATACAGATGAGTCCCACATCTTAAATTAAATACACTAATGGCTAAGTGTAATTGAAATATTTCTAGACCCAAACCATTAGACTTGATCAATTCTTTATTGGGTCCAACAACATAGGCATATAGAGATGGGTGTATACATCCAATTAGACTTGTGTAGGCCCACATTAATTTAAACTCTTGTCCAAATAAGTCTAACAAAAACAACATGTTCATGTAACAATCTTCATAACGATTCATACTGACTTTTTGACCAAAGTGAAGCTTGTTTATGTTGGCCTAGAGGCCCTTCACTCTAGTTTTGATGATGATTAACTCATGTAGTTATAGTTTACTAATAATCTTGTGATATTTAGTTTCAGATATTTGATCAAGATATTAATAGGTGATTAGCTTCAACAAAGGTATTTTTGGAGCTTTCACATGGTGATTCAAGAGCGTCAAGTTCACATCTAGCACTCGGTTGGAGTCAAGCTCGGTGGATCACGTTTAGATCGAGTCAACTTGGAGACGGCGTTCTACAAGAAGACATCAGTTTGTTTAGTTTGAGATTTTGGTTTAAATCTTGTGTTAAAGGTAGGAGTATTGATATGCTCAAGTTCACAATACACACACAAGTTTCATGTTTTAAAGTATATTGGTTTTCGTTTTTCGGTTTAACCGATCTTGGTTTGTCAAGTCAAAAACATAGATATAAATTCTTTACATGTATATTGGATTCTATCCATATACAACATGCTTCAAAGTTGTGTCAATATCATGTTTTTGTATTTACATGTGTTTTGAAAAAATCGGATTTTCATTTCAAAAATCCAAGTTTTGGAAAATACAATTTTTGGTTTAAGGCAAAATTTCAAAGACAAAAAAATGGTTCAAATAGTTTGAAATATGTGTTGAATTTTTATCACACATATTTGTATTTCAAAGATATAATAAGAACTGATTTTTGTAGAATTTATGAGATTTCATGGGATTTATTTGATAATAAAAAGACAAGTTTTAAATCCTATAGTTAGCTGACTGGCAGTCTGTCGGTCGACCGGTGCGATCGACCGACGTGCACAAGTGTGCACGCCAGCTTGAGCTGGTGGGCCAGTCGACCTGGTCGGTCGACCGTCCAGAGAGCTCTGCTCTCTGGAAATAGCCTCAGTCGACCTGGTCGGTCGACCGGCAGAGAGCTATGCTCTCTGTATCCAGTCTCGGTCGACCGAGCCGGTTGACCGGAGGCTCAACGGTCAAAAATATGACCATTGGCCTGTCGAC
This sequence comes from Agave tequilana, assembly GCA_038442645.1. Lineage (NCBI taxonomy): Eukaryota > Viridiplantae > Streptophyta > Magnoliopsida > Asparagales > Asparagaceae > Agave > Agave tequilana. The sequence goes on from JAVJIF010005436.1 coordinate 23,493, forward strand.
CAATCGATCGACCAGAAGGGCATTTCTACCCTTTCCAGCTGCTAACGGGCAGATTTCAAATGGGGTTATAAATACCCCCATTTGAGTTGGTTTTTAACAAGAATTTCAAGAGCAAAAATCTACATCTTTACAAGTGTTTTAATACAAGTTTTCAAAAGAGTTTTTGGGTTTAAAAGATCATTCTATATTGTTTTCAAGGGTTGGAAAAAGCAAAGAAAAATAAAGATTTGGGATATTTATTTTGTTCTTCATTTCTATCAAATTCTAAGTTATTTTCCCAAGTATTTCTCTTTGTGATTTGATTTCCAACACCTTGATTTCTCACACTTGAGCTTATCTATCTATCCTATCTATTAGGTCTTGTTTAGTGAGAAAAAGATTTGGTTTGTGGTCTTTGTGATCACATTGAGTTATAAACCTCTTTTCCTTATTGTTGGTATCCCTCTTGTGTAAAGGTGAGTGTGTAGGTTGAATTGGAATCCCTCTAAGTGTAAAGGAGATTGTGTTTGTGTGGCTTTGAGCCTAATCCCTCTAGTGAGAGGTGGATTGTAGTTTGGCTAAGTGACATCCCTCTAAGTGTAGAGGTGATTGATTTTGTGTTGGTTTGTGCCCTACCTCTAGTGAGAGGTTGTATTTAGTTGAGAGAGGAGTTGTGTACTCCCAATTTGTATTTGCCCAAATCCTCGGTGGAGGTTCCCTGTGTGAGAAGTCCTGTGTAGACGAGTTAGTGAAAATCCTTCTGTGTGAAGGTGGGGACGTAGAGCTGTGTGCTCGAACCTCGAAACATATCTCGGTGTTTGTGTTTGATTCACTTTCTCTAACTCTCTCTCTTTTATATTGTGCCTTGCATTGATTCATATTGTCATATCATATTCATATGCTTGGTATTTTTTGTGTGTGCCCATACTTGTGTTAAACCAAAAGAACTTCATATAGCACCTCAACTCTTATTTAGAGGAATATAGAGGAGATAGTCCAGAGCCCTTCACCGGGAATTCGGCTACACTCTTTGGTTACACTAAGTGTGTTGCATTAAGTTTTTAATTCCGCATTATTTGTCATTAGCTTAGCCTTACACCTATTCACCCCCCTCTAGGTGTACTTTCAATTGGTATCAGAGCCTACGCTCCTGATATTAGGCTTAACCACTTAGGAGTGAGATCTTGGTTGCTAATCTATAGTCGCATTTGCACATTATTTATTTACACACACTCATAGACTATATGACTCCTCCCATGTTGACACTTCCAACATTGTTGTTTGGAAGGCTAAGATGTCCATGTACCTAAAAACCCTAGGCTTGCATGTTTTCCTTGCCGCTACCAAGAAATCCTATCTTGGTAATAACAATCATATAGAGGCCAATGCATAAGCCCTAACGGCACTTAGAAGCATGCTTAACAAAAATATTTGTGTTTAGTTTCTCATTGTGATTTCGCTTTTGCAGTGTGGAACACTTTGACCTCCTCCGAGCTTCTAACGCCAAATATTATGGAGAAGGAATCTAGTAGAGAAGAATCCGAACAACATTGCTACATGGTCTAAGGGAATGACTCCCTTGAGGTATATTCAGAATCTCAACTAGCTGATAGTGCTAGTTCTTCAAGTAATGATCATATTGATGCCGATGCATTAAATGAAGAACTATCTATTGTATGTAAAAAATTGTTAGAAAAATATAATCTTTTGAAAAAGAAAAGTTTTGCTTTAAAAGAAGAAAATAAAAATTTGTCTTCTAAGCTTGATGTTGTTTCACAAGAGAAGGTTAAAATTTCAAATGAAAATGACTCATTGAAATCTCAACTTGAACTTGCCTTAAATGAAAATAAAATTTTGAAAAGTAAAAATGATTGTGAAATTGTTTTGAAGAAAAATGAAGTTTTATCTTCAAAACTTGAGTTTGTTATAAAAGAGAATGAATCTTTGAAAATGAAAATTGCTTTAATTTCAAAGAAAAATATATCTTTAAAAAATGATATGGATTTTCATGTTTGCCATGCTAGTATAGCTTCACCTTCTAGTTTATCTATTGCATGCACCTCTTCCTCTTGTATAATTAAAAATGATATTTGCATGCTTAAGAAGAGTGTTGATTGTTTGGGCTCCACTTTGAGCCAATGTGCCATGAACTATACAGTTTGGAATCTATGTTTCGAAAGAAACAAGTTCCTTCTATGCATACACATAAATCATGGCGTACACATGCTCCTCACGTTCACACTCATAACACTTTGTATGCTCATGTGTACACTTGTACACATTGTGGACGTAAGGGCCACCTTACTAAGTTTTGTTATGATAGATTACATGATGTAAATTTAGCAAATAAATTTGTTTGGGTTAGAAAAGGAGCTAACCCCCATAAACCCAAAAGAGTATGGGTACCAAACACCACCCCTATAGTATTTGATGTAGGTGTGGGCTCTCACTCGACGTGAGAGTGATGGTACCTTGAGGTGAATGCGTTCCGAGCTTAATGGTGACTTATTTGGATGCATCACTTTCAAGAAAAGTTTGGTGGGAGGATCACCTTGATTTGGAGACATAGAGATGTGCCCTCATGATTTTGGTAACGATCTCTTACTCCTCATTTATGTTTACATGCTTTTCATGTCATTAATTTATAGCATGTTTTGATTACTATGTTAAATGTCATGATAGTTAGATTTGTAACATACATAATTAGTATTTGAGATACACTCATGTTTATATAGACCATTACTTTTGTGTACTCACTTTAGTTCAACTATTGTGTATGTCCTAGTTCTAATACATGTGCATTCACATGATGATCATGTTAGTTTATGTTTTGCGTCTATGCTTCATGATTTGATTACATGTTTATATGTTAGTTTTCATTAAAACTTCAGTATATACTTGTACAAGTAGTGAGTCACAAATAGATTATTATATGTTTGTACCTAATTGCTCATTTGTACTTATTAGATGTACTAGTATAGCCTAGTTTTGATGATTCATACATTTTGACTTGTATTCCCTTTTGTGTATGTTTTCGTATATGTTTAACTTCATGAATATGTCTATTTTGTCTAAACTAATAGTTATACATATACATTCTTGAGCCACTTGCCTTCATGCATATACTTTTGTGGACTCGTTCATATTTGAATATGTATGCATACTCTAGTTTGTACAAAACATACATATGCCTTGAAGTTATATTATTTTAATGAAAATTAAATTTTGATATTTTTCATGTTTTAAGGAATTTCATATTGAGCCTTATTGCCATTTCCATGACTATGTCTTTCACACATTCTTGTACACTCACTTAACTTGATGTTTTCTCATGATTTTATTTTCATGAGTATTATATGTGCTTTGAGTGTCATTGGTTGAGTGATTTTATGTTTCATGAATATATTATTGTTTTATTCCTTACTTGAAGGTTTTCGTACTAGTTTACAATTTTATCATATAACTAATTGTGTATTCTTTATGTGGTAGAGTTTTCAAACGCGTTATAACTATTTTCAAACTTGGTTTAAAAACCCTACCCATCAAAGGGCGGTTGGTTGGGCGACCATGCCTTGTATGCTCTTTATTGAAAATCTATTTAAACATGTGCATGAAAAGGTGGCAGGTATGAGTTATACACTTGATTTTCATCCTATTTTTCAATTGGTATCCCAATTAATATTTTCATGTTTGTATACTCATATTTGGTTTTTTATATATGGTTGCTTCATAACTTCAAAAGTAATAATTTTTATTGGTATTTACATCTTTCATACATATATACATGACTTGATTGTGCTTATTATATTGTTACATCTTAAAGCACAAATTATATTTATGCTAAGCTTGATTCTCCTAAATGACCATTAGTTTTCTGATTGGAACGAGAAAATAATGAGGAAAAAGTTAAAGTCAGAAAGTCTTATTCTCGTTTCAATTTAACCATGTAGCAATGGCAAGACAGGTCGATCCACAGGGAAGGATGCGATGCAAGCGTTTCGGAACGATCTTCTCTGTATTTCGCTTTGAACATAAGAGAGATTGATTAGATTTGAGAAATATAGTTTACTAATCATCTACCACAACCCACAATATTAGTCTCAAATAATGAATATCATATTGAAGGAATAAACATCAACCCTAGGTTATTAATTACTATTCAAGCAAGATGAATAATATTGGAACCCTAACTAGTGTACACTAATAATGATTAAACAGTTGTTCATCCTAATTTCGAAGCATAGCATAAGAGAAGTTTAATTTAAAATTATGCTATCAAGGTTTTTAAGTATGAATTATGAAGAACCATTAAAAACTGTAACCTAGATTAAAGAAAACCTAATCAATTCATCTTGAATAAGCTATTTTTTAATTCTAGGGTTTCATTCAATCAATTCACTTTTTTTTAAACTAAACTAGGGTTGATCGAGAGATTAGCAAACTATGATTTTAATTTAGTTATTCATCTTTTTTATTTTATTTTCGATTTTTATTTTTAATACGAGAAATCGCATGAAAGTGAAAAGAAGAAAAATAATCTATCTAAGCAGAAAACAGAATTAAATAATAAAGAAGAAAGAGTAACCTTTTATTGGATGTCACTTTCCAAATACAACGCTCCTCTCCTTCTTCAAAATATTCTTCTTCGAATAAAAACGAAAATTCATGAAATTTCAGAAAGAGGAAAAATCTAAAGAAAAACCCTAGGCATCAGTCTCTGGCCCCCTTTTCTCTGTTGCTCTGCAGGGGTATTTAAAGGTGAAATAGAAAGTAGAGTCCCAGTACAACGCTCCCACGAAACCCTGTAACCAATCTCATCCAAAGTGCCGCGAAAACGCAGCTATGGCCGCGTTTTCGTGGCTATAGCGTGGACAATAGCCACGTGCTTTCTTGCATGGCCTCCTCTGGTCCGTCCATCTGGGCTCCTCCTTCTGGATTTGGCATTCAAACCTTTTATCTTGAAAACTCGGGATAACTTGGGAAGCAAGTTATCATAATTCCGAATTTCTTAAATAATTTTTCCCTTTATCTTTATCCTTGTATTTCAGCAACTAGGGTTGAGTAGAAGTCCCTTTCATTTTATCCTTTTCCTCCCCTTTTAGCAATTAGGAGTTCTATTTTATCCTTCCTTTTCCTCCCTTAGATTTTAAATGAATAATTAAAATCCAACTTTAGATTAGGTTAGATAAGAGAGAAACTTATAAATTACTAAATTTATTTGCATGTAGGCTTGTGAGATTCTTGGGCTTTTGGGCTTTACTTTTGCTTTATTTTTTTATTTTTTTAATTACTCAAGGCCTGCACACATTAAACAAAAAACATTAGTAGCAGTGCTTAATAAAAGAGTAAATAGGAAAATATGATGGTAAATGTGATGATAAATATGCACTTTTCACTAACTATCACTTTCACATTGGTATTTTACAAGCTTATGCATCATTTTCATTGGTATTTCATAAAGGGAGAGAAAACTTCATGTTTTAGTTTTCAATTGATTGTATTTTTAATTGGTATTCTACTACCACACTTTATGACATAAAATTAGAATGAAAAATATTTTAATTTGGTATATGCCAACATTTTCAATATTGGTATCAAAGATCTTAAATTGGTTTTATTCTAAAATTTAATATCTTTATTGCAAAATGATTTGTTTAACCAAATAGTTAGTTTATTTTTTTCAATTGGTATCATATTTTCATTTTAAATTGGTATCCATATTGAAAACTATGTTTAAATAAAAATATTTGATTTTCACTTTCAATTGATATCAAAATCATAAAAATATTCTCATTTGGTATCAAAATTACAAAATGTTTACAATTGGTATCATGATTTGCAATACACACACACACACACACACACACACACACACATATATATATATATTTCTATTGGCATCAAAACATATAATGTTTCATTTTCATTGGTATCAAAAGTTATCAAGATATTTTCAATTAATATCTTTTGTTATCTTAAAAATTTTTGTTTATTGTTTATTTTCTATTTGATATCATAAGTTCGTATCAAAAGTTTTGATATGTATTGCTTATATGCAAGGGGAGCTTAACATCTTCCTTATATATAGATTCATGTTGAGTGTATCTCATATTGAGAAACTTGACCGTTTTTCTTTATGTCTTACACATGTGTAGGAGGAGCTTCACATCTCCTTTTATACATTGTATATTATACTTTATGTGGTTAGGGTCTAGTCATCTCTTTTCATATAAATGCATGTATGCAGGGGGAGTTAATTTCGTGCTCTCCTCTTCATGAATGTATATAGCATATACACTTTATTGTTTTGATTTATAACAAGATTTATATGTTTGCACTCCTTTGTTGATGAATTGACAAAAAAGGGGAGAGAAATTTGGAGTTTTTATATGCATGTTTGTTTATTTGTTACCTTTTACTATTGGTATCAAGATTGGTATCAAGAGTATTTTTTGTTTGTTGGTATCAAGAGCATCTTTTGTTGTATCTTTTAATTGATATCAAGAACATGTTTATTTCATTGGTATCAAATATCATGTTTATGCATATTTATATTGAGCATTCATTACATATCTTTATTGTTTATTACTATGCATGAGTTAAGGGGGAGCTTCTATAAAGCTTAATTTTAATCCATGCATATATAACTCTATGAGTTTTGTCATCATCAAAAAGGGGGAGATTGTTGGCCCAGAGGCCCTTCACTCTAGTTTTGATGATGATTAACTCATGTGGTTATAGTTTACTAATAATCTTATGATATTTAGTTTCAGATATTTGATCAAGATATTGTAGGTGATTAGCTTCAATAAAGGTGTTTTGGAGCTTTCACATGGTGATTCAAGAGCTCGAGTGTCAAGTTCACAACTAGCACTCGGTTGGAGTCAAGCTCGGTGGATCACGTTTGGATCGAGTCAACTTGGAGACGGAGTTCTACAAGAAGACATCAGTTTGTTTAGTTTAAGATTTTGGTTTAGATCTTGTGTTAAAGGTAGATAGTGTTGATATGCTCAAGTTCACAATACACACACAAGTTTCATGTTTTAAAGTTTATTGGTTTTTGTTTTTCGGTTTAACCAATCTTGGTTTGTCAAGTCAAAAACATAGATATAAATTCTTTACATGTATATTAGATTCTATCCATATACAACATGCTTCAAAGTTGTGTCAATATCATGTTTTTATATTTACATGTGTTTTGGAAAAATCGGATTTTCATTTCAAAAATCCAAGTTTTGAAAAATACAGTTTTTTGTTTAAGGCAAAATTTCAAAGACAAAAAAATGGTTCAAATAGTTTGAAATATGTATTGAATTTTTATCACACATATTTATATTTCAAAGATATAATAAGAATTGATTTTTGTGAAATTTATGAGATTTTATGGGATTTATTTGATAATAAAAAGACAAGTTTTTAAATCCTATAATTAGCTGACTGGCTATCTGCCAGTCGACCAGACCAGTCGACCATAGCAGAAGTCGATCGACCGATGCGGTCGACTGACGTGCACAAGCGTGCACGCCAGCTTGAGCTGGTGGGCCGGTCGACCGGGTCGATCGACCACCAGAGAGCTCTGCTCTTTGGAAATGGTCCCGGTCGACCGGTAGAGAACTCTGCTCTCTGTATCCAGTCTCGATCGACCGGGTCGGTCGACCGAAGGCTCAACGGTAAAAAATATGACCATTGGCCGGTCGACCGATCGGTCGACCGGAAGGGCATTTCTGCCTTTTCCAGCTGCCAACGGGCAGATTTCAAATGGGGTTATAAATACCCCCATTTGAGTTGGTTTTTAACAAGAATTTCAGAGCAAAATCTCCATCTTTACAAGTGTTTTAATACAAATTTTCAAAAGAGTTTTTGGGTTTAAAAAATCATTCTATATTTGTTTTCAAGGGTTGGAAAAAGTAAAAAAAATAGAGATTTAGGATATTTGTTTTGTTCTTCATTTCTATGAAATTCTAAGTTGTTTTCTCAAGTATTTCTCTTTGTGATTTGATTTCCAACATCTTGATTTCTCACACTTGAGCTTATCTATCTATCTTATCTATTAGGATCTTATTTAGTGAGAAAAAGATTTGGCTTGTGGTCTTTGTGATCACCTTGAGTTGTAAACCTCTTTTCCTTGTTGTTGGTATCCCTCTTGTGTAGAGGTGAGTGTGGAGGTTGAATTGGAATCCTCTAAGTGTAGAGGAGATTGTGTTTGTGTGGCTTTGAGCCTAATCCCTCTAGTGAGAGGTGGATTGTAGTTTGGCTAAGTGTCATCCCTCTAAGTGTAGAGGTTATTGATTTTGTGTTGGTTTGTGCCTTGCCTCTAGTGAGAGGTTGTGTTTGGTTGAGAGAGGAGTTGTGTACTCCCAATTTGTATTTGCTCAAATCCTCAGTAGAGGTTCCCTATGTGGGAAGTGCTGTGTAGACGAGTTAGTGGAAATCCTTCTGTATGAAGGCGGGGACATAGAGTTGTGTGCTCGAACCTCGAAACATATCTCGGTGTTTGCGTTTGATCCACTTTCTCTAACTCTCTCTTTTATATTGTGCCTTGCATTGATTCATATTGTCATATCATATTCATATGCTTGGTATTGTTTGTGTGTGCCCATACTTGTGTTAAACCAAGAGAGCTTCATATAGCACCTCAACTCTTATTTAGAGGAATACAGAGGAGATAGTCCAGAGCCCTTCACCGGGAATTCGGCTACACTCTTTGGTTACACTAAGTGCGTTACATTAAGTTTTTAATTCCGCATTATTTGTCATTAGATTAGCCTTACACCTATTCACCCCCCCTCTAGGTGTACTTTCAGTTTAAGATTCATGTGCTATTTGAAATTGCTATATAAGCATTAACTTTCTCATTAGTGTATACACGTATATTTTGGATGCTATCTCTATTTATGTAATATTCTACCGAAATGTTCTTTAGTTGCCTTTGTCATAAACCTAATGTTATGTACTTGTTCACTTTTTAACGTATATGAAGTTTAATCTCTTGTTTTAAAGCTTCTCCAAAAGATTTTCTTTAAAAAAATGCTGATGATTTTTTACCTAATCTAATTTGTTTGCAAAATGTGCAGGGTAGTCTCTTTTTATGACTTACCACTTTCTTTTTTGATGATTCAACTATAATAGGTTCTCTTCTAATTAATAAAATTTGTGCTAAATTTTGAAGAGTTCAATCTAACTTTCCTTCTATAGGTGGTTCTTGTTATCTAACGAGCTCATCTTATTTTAAACAAGTGTTATTATTATTTTTTTGTAACATTAATATTATTGACCCAATGGTACAATCACTCGTGTTTCGAAGATTTATAACTCATGTAGTTAAAGAATAATGATCTTAAAGTCATTTTAAAGTCTGCATGTTATACAAGATCACATCGTAGAGCTCAACATCAACAAATACATTAGAATATCTCAAGTTGATGATTGAGGCTCAAGAAGTCAAGTTCAAGTCAAAGAAATTTCATTTCAAATTAAAATAATTTATGTTTGTACGTTTGAAGTTTGTTAAAGATTTAGATTATATAATTGGTGGTTCAAGCTTATTTTAAACACATACATGTTTCACTTTGTGATTTGATGCATTTTTAGAAGTATATATATGAGCGTTTGTATGTGTTTATATATAAACACACAAACACACACACATATATCTATGGGGAATTTTGTTTTAGCAACCTATGTCAAACTGTAATTAGAAAAAAAAAACTTACTCACAAACTTTAATTCTCTTCGGCCATCACCTTTTTAAAGAAAGAGCGCATGCGACGATAAAATTTAAATTTCCCTTGGAGTTTAAGTTGAGGACTGCGACCATGATCGCAGCCCTCACATAATTGTCCTATTTTTGGTCTTTATTAAGATTGAGATCATGATCGTAGTCTCAAAAAAATGTATTATTTTTTAATCTTTATTAGGACTACGATCATGATCACAATCCTCATAAAAAAATAATTTTTCAGCCTATATTACGATTATGGCAATGATCACAATCCTCACAAAATGACCTAATTTTCAATCAATATAAGGATTGTGATCATAGTCGTAGTCTTCTAATAAAGGACTGAGATCATAGTTGTAATCTATACAGATGATTACGATCATGAGTCATAGTCCTCATATCAGCAGACCCCCATTTACCAAATCGAACGATCCCCAATGCTTTTTAGATCTAAATACCACATCAATTGCAAATACAAACAAAACTCATCGCGAGCACGGACAAACATGATCTGCAAAAAGTTGATCTCAAAAAGGTTAGTTCTAGGGGCTCAGCCTCCTGAGACCCCCGGGAGGGACATGCCCCCTTCCAACCCCCACATTTATGTTACTGCGAATGTCAATATGTGAATTACTCTGCGTCAGGGTCAGAATTGAAGGGAGAGCATCGTTGGGGGTATTGGGAAAGGGTAAAAAAGGAAAAGAAAATATATAAAAAAGTGGTGGCTAGGACAAATCAATTTATGCTAACGTGGATGATGCTATAAAGAATAAAAATAGGGGTGAGCTTTTTCTAGTTATGAAGGAAAGTAGGTGGCTGTTGCAAAATTTTCCTATATAATTATGTGTGTGGTGGACAAAAATCGGCTTACCTTGGATCGAGCCCACCATAAACGATTTGAGATACTCTCTGAATGATACCTATCAGAACACACGAAAAAAGACACATTTCAGGTTAGGAGCACCTGTATGGTGCCATCCTAAGACCCGGGCATAAGAATCCGTAGGTGGAATGCAGAAAGGACCGATAAAGAAAAGTTTTCGGTGTGGTGAAAGGGTGGACTAATACAGGGAAGTGCTAGTGGATGGATGAACCAGCACAAGGATCTGCTGATGTAGTGAATGGACTAGTACAATAAACTGCTGGTCTAATGGTGTATGTGTGCTCTGAGGATTAAGGAAGCAACCCTACTCTTCTTGAAGAAGAAGAATCATATATATACCTGACAAGGACGCTGGCGTGGGGGCGGAATTGATGCACTCTACTGTAACTAGATTATCTACACGTATTGAATTTGTTATAACGGCTGTGATTGATGATGCTAGTTGATTGGAATTGCAAGTCGGACTGTCTATATATGTCTGCACTAAAAGGAGCGTTACACGTTATGAATGTAGGAAGGATGGAGTGGCATAACAGCAGGCAGAGATCTCAATGGACTGATATTTGGTGATTCTGACTTGGAGTAGGAGATTTTGGCAAGGGAAAGACGTCGGGAAAGTAAAGATTTCGGAGGCATCGGGATGGATTCTGAGATTTGTGGATTTCTCGGAGGAAGCACTCAGTTCTTGACACGTGTCATTTCTTGATGCGAGTCAAATTTTAAGCACTACAATATGCATTATAAAATGAATTTAAAGTATTGTCTCTAAAAGATTATTTTTAGCAAAAAAATAATTTTAATGAATATTAAATATCAAAAATAAGTTTTATTGTTTGAAATATGTTTTGAAATTATTCCATACATATTAGTGCTTAAAAGATATTTTAAAAACTTATTTTGTGTGATTTGTAAGTTAAAATTAATTTAAATAAAGTTTTTAAAAGAATCAAAACTTATCATTTTCGACAGCCTTATATAGGACTTTCGTAAATGGATACTTAGTGCGTATAACACTAGATTTGAGCTAAATCATTTTCGATAGCTATGTGCACGTTTTTTATAGTAATTTACAAAGAGTTCGGTCTACTGTAGAACTAACTCATTTTTGACAGTTTTCTAAGTATTCTCTATAACTGTCAAAAATCATTTCAACAGCTCAAATATCATTTTTGATAGTGTTTTACTTAGAGTCAATCTGTTGCAAAACTGACTCATTTTTGACACTTTTCTAAGTATTATTCTCTAATTATCAAAAACCGTTTTCGACGGCTCAAATATCATTTTCAACTGTGTTTTCTAGAGTGTTGGGTTAGCTGCAGAAGTCATCCATTTTCCATTATTTTCTCTTTGTAAAATTGGCATAGTCGAAAGTGCTTTCGACAGCCAGTACATAGCTTTCAAAAATGAACTTCTGAGTTTGAAAAATATAGCCATTTGTTATCATTAATTATCAAAAATGAAATATCCAATGTAGACAGCTTTTGGCAGATTTATTTGTTGGTATCTAATAATGGTTTCATTATGCTATACAATTGAGCTTTTTCAAATATGTTCAACAACAGTTTTCTGAGCTATTTGTTGGTCCGAAAAATTGAAAAGCACCATAAATTTCTTTGTTGATTGTAAGAGAATTACGGTAGATCAACAATCCGATTACAAAAGCGGAAATAATGATTGGATCCCCTTTTTGTTTAGTGTCGGGTTTTTTGCGCAGCGGTGCAGAGTGAATATTTTTCTCCATTGACGAGCCGAACCATAAGCTTGATTTTCATATCTTCTTTGCTCTCTCTTGAAAGCACACTGGTGAAGTATAAAATCTCAATTAATGGCTTAAATCTCAAAGAGATTGCAAAACTTGAACTCAACAAGTTTGTAGTGTTTTCTTTCCTCCTCTCTTGAATCTTCTTTTCCAGACAATGTATATTCAGCAGGCTTGTGCTCAGCTTTAGCCTTCTGTTGTTATTCAGCTTCAGGATTCATATATCAAGCATGCCTATTTGCCCTCAACCTCCCAAGGGGTATTCTCTAGCTATTCATGGAGAATTTTTAGGGTGTAATGGGCCCCTTAAATCTCTCAATACTCCTCATTAAGTTGAGAAAATGTGAGTGTAATTGACTCAGTTAATTAATGTCTATTACAGCAGAAACACAGGTCTCGCGTTGGATAGGACCTCGCTCTGATGTTAAGACGTTGAGCTCACAAGCTCGCATTTAGTATTGAAATGCAGAGTTCACAGACTCACGTTGAAGTTGAAATGAGAAGCTACTTAGGCTCTTGTTTAGGTTGAAACATGAAGCTACTCAAGCTCGCATTTTGATGTTGAAACACGACTCTGAGGTCCGCATTTTGAAGAGACACATGACCATCGCGTTTAGCATAGAATGCGACCCTCACATCCTGCTGTTGATGAAGTGCTACATCCATGTTTAGGTTTGAAACGTGGCCCTCGTGTTTGGCTGAAGTCTGCGCTTTTTTGAGGCTTTGTCTTTGGTGATTTTTAGACAACCTACAGAATCTCCTTCAAAGTTTTTGAAACCCCTTGGTTGATTGGAAAGGATTTCAAAACAAATTATACTTCATATTATCTTGGGCCTTCGTGATTGGGCTGGCAAACTTTTAAAATGGTCGGAGCTTTATCTTGTCTTGATTCTGGTCTTCATGAGTATATTCAACTTGTAGCCTTCAGAAAAGATCATCTTAAGCATCCAGAAGTGCAGTCTGAAATTTTTTTGAGCTTTGACTTGCTTGTCGATGTACTGTTGAACCAGTTGAGTTGCTGATTTTTTCTGCTAGTGTACTGTTAAACTATTTGCAGAAGTCAGATCTCAGTCAGCAAGTCTGTTGCATCAACTTTCCTTTCTGTTTGGAACATCAGACAGACAAAAGCGATGAGTTTTGATTGTCAGAGGTAATGGTTAACTTAGCAATTGAACTTTGTATAACTTGATAGGTAGTAAAAAATGCATATTTATCACTACATTTACTATCATGTTTCCCTATTTATTCTTTTAATTATGCACTATTACTAAAGTTTTGTTATTTAATGTGTGCAGGCCTTGAGTAATTATTTAAATAAAAGAATAAAGTCTAAATGAAGCCCAGAAGCCCAAAAAGCCCATGTGCAAGCCCATGTGCAAAAGTTGTAGAAATTTAGAAGTTTCTTATTATCTAACCTAATCTAAACTTAGATTTTTAAACTCTTTATTTAAAATCTAAGTGAAGAAAAGGAAGGATAAGAAAGAACTCCTAATTACTAAAAGAAGAGGAAAGTGATAGACTTCTACTCAATCCTAAATGCTTGCAGGACAAGGCTATAGATAAAGGGAGAAGAGTGCAAAGATAATAAAATCGTTTTAAAAGATTTGAATTTAGGGCAACTTGCTTCCAAGTTATCCTGAATTTTCAAAATAAAGAGTCGGTATGCAAAATCCAGAAGGATATACCCAAATGGACGGACCAGAGGAGGCCACGCGCGAAAGCGCGTGGCTAGAAGCCAATCTATGGCCGCGGAAACGCGACCATAGCCGCATTTCCGCGGCAATACAGATGAGATTGGGTACGTGCTTTCGTGGAGGAGTTGTACTGGGACTCTACTTCTTCCTTCTCCTATAAATACCCCTGCAGAGCAATAGAGAAGAGTGCAGAAACGAGCTTAGGGTTTTTCTTTAATTTTTCTCTCTAATTTGTAGTTTGTAACTTAGGTTTTTTTTTTTTAGTTTTCTTTTATGTAATTTTTACTTTTCTTTATGTAACTGAGAGGAGAGACGAGTTTCATGGAGGAAGGAGATCAAGCTTGTACTGAGGTGACATCAGTGTAAGTAAATCTTTTCTTCCATTGTTATAAGAATCAAATCGAAGTTTCTGTTTATTCTTTACTCTTGTTTTAGTTTATTTTCCTCTGATGTGTTTGTAATCCAAGTGAATTCAATAGCCTCGAAGTTGCCTTCTCCTTGCAAGTGCCCTTGATGGCCTATGGTGATGAATAACCATTCTTTATTAGTTTAGCTCGCCCTTTTATTCGTAGTCTAGATCGTGAATGAGGAAGATCCTATACGCCATGCTTGATTGCCTTCAAAGACAAGATAAGTCGTCGCAATGAATCCAAGGTATATGAGCACTGAAGAGGTAAGTAATTTTTAGGTTATTTTTCTTTTCTTTTATTTCTTTAGTTTAGATCACCAACACCAACAACACCCAATTCAATTTCTTGTATATAATCTATTTTTCATCTTCTTAATCTACCATCTTATTCCTAATTCAAACACTTTGTAACCTAAAAGAGAACTTACTTAAAAAGCTTCCATCGCTAGTCCCTCCCTGTAGATCACGACCCGCATAGCCACTTGCTATAGCGGTAGAATTGAGTACCTAACACATCCTATTCTTAGATCTAAAATTCTGTATTTTTGTGTGCAGGTAAAACCTCAATCAAATTTTGGCGCCGTTGCCGGGGAGGGACAATAAGTATTCTCTAAAAAAAACTAATTATTGATTTAGTTATTATTTCTTTTTTTTGTAGGATCAGAGAACTGGAAATATAACTGCAGCAAAGGACATATAGCAACTCTGTGCCTCTGCCCTAGAAGGCAGAGCAGCAGAGCCTACTACAGAGCCGCGCAAACGCGGCCATAGCCGCGTTTCCGCGGCCTGAGTAGTGAACTACTCATTGTGTTTTCTACAGGTTGCTGATGAAAAAACACCTAGAGGGGGGGTGAATAGGTGTAAGTGCTAATCTAAGAAACTAAATGCAAACTAAGTGCGCTAAATGCGGAAGCTAATGTAAATTATGCACAAACTAATACAATACAACAAGTGTAGCCGAATTCCCCTTGCGAGGCTCTGGACTAACTCCTCTTGATTCCCCTTGAAATGGGTTGAGGCGCTATGTGAAGCTCTTGTTGGATGAGTACAAGTTAGGCACACACACACAAGCAATCAAAGCAATATGAAATATGTGCACACACAATCAAGCCAAGCAATCAAAGATATAGCAATATGAAATAATGCAAGGCAACACAAGCAATATGATAAGATGATATGAAGTATGATGCTTTGCACAATATAAATGAGAGAGAGTTGAGAGAAATTGGATCAAACGCTAACACAAAGATTTGTTTCGAGGTTCGAGTACCCAACTCTACATCCCCGCCTACACCACCGTGTAGGATTTCCCAATCCACTATAAGGAGTACCTAACTCCTCTCTCAACTTACAAAGCCACCGAGGCTACAACAACCACAATCCACAACACCTCTACCGAAGAGGCTCACAACCAACACTATCACCTCACACTTGAGGGATACAACTCAATCACCCGATCACCTCTACCGAAGAGGGATTCACAAATAAAAGGGTGTTTACAATAAAGAGGTTTACAACAAACAACCTCAAACTCTTCTCTTTCTTTTTCTCTTTTCTTTTTTCACAAAAACAAGATCCTAATAGTTTAGGATAGATGATATAGCTCAAGTGTGGAATCAAAGTGTTTTTGGAAACAAGCAACAAAGAAAAACTACTTGGGAAATCTCTTGTATATGATAGAAAATGAAATACCAAATCAAAATCCCAAAACCTAGTTTTCTTTGATTTTCCAAAAACCCAAAACAAATAAAGATGAGAAGTTTTAAAGCCCACAAACTCTTTTTAAAACTCTTTTAAACACCTCAGAAAACCAGTATTTTTCTCTTAAAAAACTTAGCCAAAATCCCCAAAGAGATGGAGTTTATATAGGCCAAACAGAAAACTAGCCGTTAGAGCTGAGCTGGCAGCTCTGACAGGCGTCGGTCGACCGGCCCGGTCGACCGCCAACGGTCAGAAAAGTGACCGTTGGGCACTAGCGGTCGACCGGCCCGGTCGACCGAAACATCCTGAGAGTTGAACTCTCAACTCGGTCGACCGGTCCGGTCGACCGACTACAATGTGTAGCCAGCGTGCACGTCTGTGCACATCGGTCGACCGACCCGTCGACCGGCCACTTGGTGCGGTCGACCGGTCCGGTTGACCGTACTGGCCTGGCAGGCACAGTGCAGATCTGCACAGATACGGGATTTGAAAATAGGTCTTTTCACTCAATAAAAATCCCATAAATTCACAGTAAATCCACTAAATAGTTTTAATCACAATAAAAACTGTTTTTCTAAAAATATGTTTTTCTAAAACTTATTTTTCCATAACTTCACAAAGTACAAAAACAAGATATTTTGAACTTATTAAAGCATAGTGTGTATGGATATGATCCACTACACAATCATAATGAAATATCTATGTTTTTGATATCTAGCATATAACAAGGTTTTGGTTTAAAGGATATGCATGATAGAAATACCAAAACCAACTCTTGTATTTTATCATAAACAAAACTTGTATACTAGATTTTTCCAAAACATGAATAGGATAGTCAAAATAAGTTTGTCTATAAGTTAAGCATGTATGTATAAATAGAAAACATCTACTATACATATAAATCTTGAAAACTTGTTTTGATCAAACTATTCATGAAACCACACATCAAAACATAAAACGTGTGTGTTTGTGCACTTGAGCATATCAACTATACTAAGCTTTACAAATGGATCTAAAACTCACAATCTAAACTAGGATACCTAAGTCTTCTCTTGAGGAACTCCATCTTCAAGTAGACTTGGTCCAAACTCCGTGATTCTCCAAATGCAAAGGTATGATCTTTAAGCTTTGGCACCGGAATCATCATGAATAGCTTCTAATCATCTTGTTGAAGCTAATCACCAACTAATATCCTGTTAATGATCTGAAACTTAGAAACACAAGAATATTAGTAAACATAACTACATGAGTTGATCATCATCAAAACTAGAGTGGAAGGACATTTGGGCCAACAATCTCCCCCTTTTTGATGATGACAAAACTCATGGAGTTATATATGCATGGATTAAAGATAAGCTTCAAGGAAGCTCCCCCTTAACTCATGCATAGGGATAAACAATAAATATATGCAATGAATGTTAAACATTAAACATGCGTATGCATAAACAATGAATGGTTCTAGATATCAAATGGAATATTCAAAACAAAATAACCTCTAAATACCAATTACAAAGCAAACTCTATAAAGCAATTAAACTTAATATTCTTGAGATTAAAACATAATATATGCATAAACATAAGCATGCATATAAAACTTCATAAATCTTTCTCCCCCTTTTTGTCAATCATCAACAAAGGGGTAAACAATCAAAACCATAGATAAAATGAGGGGTAAAAATCTTTCTTCCCCTTTTTGTCAATCAAAACAATGCAAACAATGTTCTCCCCCTTTTTTTGTGACTAAAACAAAAAACAAAGTCAATAAGGGGTGACTACAAACATGATATCAATTAAAAAAAATATGTCAATGAAGCATCTTGATACCAATAAATAAGGATCAATATATGTTATATGCTATATACATTCATGAAGAGGAAGACGCTAAGTTAGCTTCCCTACACATATGCATTACATGATGAAAGGATGACAAGCCCCAATTCACATAACACATATTATGTAATGCATAAGAGGAGATGTGAAGCTCACCCTACACACGTATATCATATAAAGAAGAGTTGTCAAGCTCCTCAATTTATAATATACTCAACATGAATCTATATGTAAGAGAGATGTTAAGCTCTCCTTGCATATAGGAAATACAAATAAAAACTTTGAATATTTTCTTTAAACAACATTTTGAGATACCAATTGTAATTAAACATAACAAATTATCAATTGTAAAACAACATAACAAATTTTGAATGTCTAAACACAAATTTTGATACCAATAGTAAGAATATATTTCATTTTGAAAAACATATAAACAAATTTGATGTTGATATCATATGTTCAAAATAACAACTTTTGATCATAAAGAGTGGGAGTACAAATACCAATTGAAATACAAAATCAAATTTTCTCCCCCTTTATGAAATACAAACTAAAGTCATGCATAGTCTTGATAATAATTTAAAAGTAATCAATTTAAACAAAATTGAAACTCAAGCACTAGCATAAACACAAACATATATATGTATGAAAGATAGATACCAATAGAAATTGATATACTTGGAATTTAAAGTATACATACATACAAAACATATATGAGTATACAAGAAGATCAAAATGATACCAATTGAAAGAGTTCAATGATACCAATTGACATAACAATAAGTTCAAGTGTATACATCATATTATCTACCACCCAATCATAATTCAAGTTTTAAAGATTTTCAATCTAGGGCATACATGAACATGATCTCCCATCCTACCACCCTTAGATGGTAGGGGTTTTCAAAAATAGATTTAAAAATATAGCCTAGTTTGAAAATCACTACCAAATTGAAGAACATTGCAACTAGTTAAATGGAAAACTTGTTAACTAGCACGAAATCCTTCAAGCATGGAATAAAACAAAAATAAAATTCACATGATAATCATCACTCTAATCAATAAAGCATAACTCATGAGAAACAAAACATGAGCAATAGACATGAGTGTACAAATAATATGTGAAGATCATAATCATGAAAAATATTTCATTAAGCTCAATTATTCCTTAAAACATAATTCCATCAAAAATATGAAAAATCATATAAAACTCCTTATTTAATCTTCAAGGCATATGTATGTCTAATACAAGCTAAAATATACATACATATCCAAAACTCAACGAGTCCACTAAATGTATATTCATGAAGGCACGTGGCTCAAAAAGGATACTCATGTATAGTCAATAGTTTGGATAAGATGGACATATACATGAAGTTAAATATTGACACAATAAACATGACAATCATGAAAACATGAAAAGCATGAAAAGTATGAAAATTTAGCTTTTCATTAAAACAATTTGATACCAATTCTTTTCAAGGTATATGTATGATTTGTCAACACAAGAAGTATACATACATATCCCTTAAACACACTTTGAGTCCATAATAGATATTTGCATGAAAGGCAAATGACTCAAGGGGTATACATGTATATCTTCAAGTTTGGCAAAATACACATATACATGAAATGAAAACTCATAAAAACAAATATCAAAAATGGAATACAAGTTTAAAATGTATGAATCATCAAAACTAGACTATACTAGCACATCTAATGGGAACAAACAAGCATTCAATCCCAAACATATATAGATTTGTTTGTGGCCCATTCTATGTACAAGTATATAAATAGTCTTAATGAAAACTAACACTTAAACATATATTCAAAACATTAAGCATCAAAACAAATATAAAAGTCATCATGATAAAGCTAAAACATGATTACTATGTAAATTCATATGTATTAGATTCATGATGTACACTATAGCTTAAACAAAAGTGAGAACACTAAGTATGATTCAAATAAGCATGTGTGTCTCAGATACTATACATGTATGTCAAGGATCTAATAAACATGGAATGAACATACTAATCCATAGACATCAAAAACATGCTAAAAACATTAAAACATGGAAAGCATGTAAACAATAAATGGGAGTAAAGGATTGTTACCAAAACCGAAGAAGCAACTCTCCTTGTCTCCAAAACGTGGTGGTCATCTCCACCAAATCTTCCCTTGAAAGTGATGCATCCAATTGATTTCCTTTAAGTCCGGAACGCATCCACTCCAAGGTGCTATTACTCTCACGTCATGTGAGAGCCCACACCTACATTAAACAAAGGAGGGGTGGTCTTTGGTACCCATCTCTTATTGGGTCCATGGGGGTTAGTCCCTTCTCTAACCCAAACAAAGTTCTTTGCTAAAATTTGGAGTATGTAATCTATCATAGCAAAATTTAGCAAGGTGGCCCTTACGTCCACAATGTGTACATGTGTACACATGAGCATACATATGGTGATGGGTGTGTCCGTGAGGAGCATGTGTATGCCGTGAAGGGTGTGCATGCATAAAGGATGGAACTTGTTTCTTTCGAACCAAGGTTTCCAACCGTGAGTGGTTCATGGCACATTGGCTCATAGTGGAGCCCAAACAATCTACTCTCTTCTTTAGCATACAAATATTATCAATAATTTTAGAAGAAGAGGTACATGCATTAGGTAGACTAGATGAAGAAGCTACACTAGCATGGCAAACATGTGCATCAATTTTATTTTGCAAAGTTTCATTTTTCTTTAAA
Organism: Agave tequilana; assembly: GCA_038442645.1. Lineage (NCBI taxonomy): Eukaryota > Viridiplantae > Streptophyta > Magnoliopsida > Asparagales > Asparagaceae > Agave > Agave tequilana. The sequence continues at coordinate 44,212 of JAVJIF010005436.1, forward strand.
CAAGCATCCAAATCTTTAGAAATTGAAGCAATCTTAATTTTCAAAGAATCATTTTCTTTTAAAACAAAATCAACTTTTGAAGACAAGTTTTCATTTTTCTTCAAACGAACATGGCAATCATTTTTATTTTTCAAAAAGTTATTTTCTTTAAGTGCAAGTTCTAATTGAGATCTCAATGAATCTCTTTCATTATAGACCTCAACCTTTTCTTGCAAAACATTGTTTAGTCTAGCATGCAAACTCTTATTTTCTTTTTCAAGGCCTAGACTTTCCTTTTTCAAAATTTTATATTTTTCTATCAATTTTTCACAAACAATAGATAGTTCTTCATTTAAAGCATGGGGATCAACAAAATCATTTGAAGAACTAGAACAATCATCACTATCATAGAGGGGTTCCGAATGTACCTCAAGGGAGTCATTCCCTTGGACCATATAGCATTGTTGTGGCTCGGATTCTCCACTATATTCCTCTTCTTGTTGGATTTGGACTTGAAGCTTGGAGGTGTTGGTGGTTGTTGTCAACTTGTTCCACACTGCAAAAGCGGAATCAAGATTAGAAACACGTAAAAGATATTCTTTAGGTAAAGTGCTTCTAATGGCCTCTAGGGCTTGTGCATTGGCCCCTATATGATTGCAATCACCAAGATAACATCTCTTGGTGGCGGCAAGGAAGACATGCAAACCTAGGGTCTTTAGGTACATGGACATCCTATACTTCTAAATATCAATGTTGGAAGGATCATAGCTAGGTGGGGTCATGAAGTCCATGGTAAACTATATGTGTGCAAACAAGCAAACAAATGCAAATAAGATTAGCAATCAAAGGATCACTCCTAGGATGTTAATCCTAAGTATCAGGAGCACTAGCTCTGATACCAATTGAAAAAACACCTAGAGGGGGGGTGAATAGGTGTAAGTGCTAATCTAAGAAACTAAATGCAAACTAAGTGCGCTAAATGCGGAAGCTAATGTAAATTATGCACAAACTAATATAATACAACAAGTGTAGCCGAATTTCCCTTGCGAGGCTCTGGACTAACTCCTCTTGATTCCCCTTGAAATGGGTTGAGGCGCTATGTGAAGCTCTTGTTGGATGAGTACAAGTTAGGCACACACACACAAGCAATCAAAGCAATATGAAATATGTGCACACACAATCAAGCCAAGCAATCAAAGATATAGCAATATGAAATAATGCAAGGCAACACAAGCAATATGATAAGATGATATGAAGTATGATGCTTTGCACAATATAAATGAGAGAGAGTTGAGAGAAATTGGATCAAACGCTAACACAAAGATTTGTTTCGAGGTTCGAGTACCCAACTCTACATCCCCGCCTACACCACCGTGTAGGATTTCCCAATCCACTATAAGGAGTACCTAACTCCTCTCTCAACTTACAAAGCCACCGAGGCTACAACAACCACAATCCACAACACCTCTACCGAAGAGGCTCACAACCAACACTATCACCTCACATTTGAGGGATACAACTCAATCACCCGATCACCTCTACCGAAGAGGGATTCACAAATAAAAGGGTGTTTACAACAAAGAGGTTTACAACAAACAACCTCAAACTCTTCTCTTTCTTTTTCTCTTTTCTTTTTCCACAAAAACAAGATCCTAATAGTTTAGGATAGATGATATAGCTCAAGTGTGGAATCAAAGTGTTTTTGGAAACAAGCAACAAAGAAAAACTACTTGGGAAATCTCTTGTATATGATAGAAAATGAAATACCAAATCAAAATCCCAAAACCTAGTTTTCTTTGATTTTCCAAAAACCCAAAACAAATAAAGATGAGAAGTTTTAAAGCCCACAAACTCTTTTTAAAACTCTTTTAAACACCTCAGAAAACCAGTATTTTTTCTCTTAAAAAACTTAGCCAAAATCCCCAAAGAGATGGAGTTTATATAGGCCAAACAGAAAACTAGCCGTTAGAGCTGAGCTGGCAGCTCTGACAGGCGTCGGTCGACCGGCCCGGTCGACCGCCAACGGTCAGAAAAGTGACCGTTGGGCACTAGCGGTCGACCGGCCCGGTCGACCGAAACATCCTGAGAGTTGAACTCTCAACTCGGTCGACCGGTGCGGTCGACCGACTACAATGTGTAGCCAGCGTGCACGTCTGTGCACATCGGTCGACCGACCCGGTCGACCGGCCACTTGGTGCGGTCGACCGGTCCGGTCGACCGTACTGGCCTGGCAGGCACAGTGCAGATCTGCACAGATACGGGATTTGAAAATAGGTCTTTTCACTCAATAAAAATCCCATAAATTCACAGTAAATCCACTAAATAGTTTTAATCACAATAAAAACTGTTTTTCTAAAAATATGTTTTTCTAAAACTTATTTTTCCATAACTTCACAAAGTACAAAAACAAGATATTTTGAACTTATTAAAGCATAGTGTGTATGGATATGATCCACTACACAATCATAATGAAATATCTATGTTTTTGATATCTAGCATATAACAAGGTTTTGGTTTAAAGGATATGCATGATAGAAATACCAAAAACCAACTCTTGTATTTTTATCATAAACAAAACTTGTATACTAGATTTTTCCAAAACATGAATAGGATAGTCAAAATAAGTTTGTCTATAAGTTAAGCATGTATGTATAAATAGAAAACATCTACTATACATATAAATCTTGAAAACTTGTTTTGATCAAACTATTCATGAAACCACACATCAAAACATAAAACGTGTGTGTTTGTGCACTTGAGCATATCAACTATACTAAGCTTTACAAATGGATCTAAAACTCACAATCTAAACTAGGATACCTAAGTCTTCTCTTGAGGAACTCCATCTTCAAGTAGACTTGGTCCAAACTCCGTGATTCTCCAAGTGCAAAGGTATGATCTTTAAGCTTTGGCACCGGAATCATCATGAATAGCTTCTAATCATCTTGTTGAAGCTAATCACCAACTAATATCCTGTTAATGATCTGAAACTTAGAAACACAAGAATATTAGTAAACATAACTACATGAGTTGATCATCATCAAAACTAGAGTGGAAGGCCATTTGGGCCAACAGCTGAAAATTTAAAGTTAGACTTGCTATTCTGTTAAGTTTTCTCTGTAATCACCCTGCACCCTGCTAATTAATTAACAGTAACCTATTTGTTGAAAAAAAAAAAATTAGACTCTTGCATCATAGGCACGTGTCTATTTAATTTTTTTAATTTCTGTTGAAGAGTACTGGAGACAAGGTACGTTCGCATTGCATATAGACTAGGAAGCACCCTTGGCTGATTTACTGCTTTTGAGTGAATATTTGTCTATTGCTTTACACGTGCACTAAATCACTTTAAGGGCATAACCCATAAATAAGATAAGGTGGGGATTTCATCACCCTTCCTTGGCCCACAAACAATCTCCTCACTCACTAACCCAAGCCTAACTAAAAATGAGTAAACGTTGGCCCTAGGGACATCTCGGACTCAATTAGGAGATTATCCTGAGGGGGAACGGTGTTGGAATTTGACTCCTGCCAAATCAGTGTCTAGGAAGGGGATTGAGGGCCGAAAGTCCGAAGGTTGGTGGTTACTTAATTAAGGAACGTCTTTGACGGATAACCTCCCACCAATCTTGCCCTGACCTGGCTGATTAGTTTGTGGTCAAAGTCTGCATTATACCTCCCGTGGACAGTCTAACCAGTTAGGAGTCGTCTAGGTCATAAGTCTGCCCTAACTTAGGTTAGAATTTTTTTTCTTTTTTGTTTACTTATTTGTTTGTTTTCTTTTTCTTGTTTGTGTTTTATTGTGTGATATGGCTTATAACAACAATTTTTCCAATTATAATGACAATCCATATTACACATCAACCTCTTTTTCGGATATTACCAACCCGGCATATCATAACTTTAACCAACCTAGTGTGTCAGATTGGTCTTATTCGAATCATTACATGCCCCAGTCCCAATACTATGAACAAGACTGGAATAATCATCACTACTCTTCACAGAGTCAATGGGGATACAACACCCCTGAGTCATATTGTCAACCACCTTTTGAACCATTCTCTTCATATACTTCTTTTACCACACCACCAATGTTTCAGTCCTCAAATGATCCATTCGATGGGTTAGAAGAAAAAGTAGATCGTTTGCAAGGTTTAATGAATGAGCAAATTTCTAAACTTTCAAACATTCTTGAACTAACCAACCAAGTTGATAGGAACCAAGAATCATTATGTCTAGAAGACCTTGATCAAAATTTAATTTCATCACATCAATATGAACTTGATCAATCTCAATCCTTGGACAAATTGGCTAGTTTTAATTTCAATGAGATTGAATTAGATTGTGAATATGAACCCGATCCCCAACTTTGAGATTCAGTTTCCATCTTCGAATCTATGTTGACTCCGGTATTCTTACCCCATTTCGACCAATTTTCTGAGCCAACATTTATTCCCGTACCCATAAATTTTGAAATTGAATCACCAATTTTGGATAGTCACATTCCATTGATGGGAAAAGAATGTGAATATCAATTCTTGAACTTGGACTCAATGCTTGAACCAAAACTAACTCTCGAACCCCACGTCAATTTTCCCGAGTTTGTATTGGTTCCTGAACCTATCATTCTTGAGTCCAAGTCAACTATTCTACCAAGTCACATTCTTCTGTTGGACATAGGTATAGACCATGATGACTCTGTGATGATTTTCTAGGACTGGTCATGTAAAGGAAGTAAGTTTCACGATAGGATCTTCCATGATCCTATTCATACTGGGGACTGTAAACATGTAAATAGAAAAGAGGTCAATAAAGGTAGGTTCCGTGAACTACCACATTATCTTGATTGGGTAGCAACGCTTGGCCCAATCAGACCACCACCGGAACCACCCCCTAAGGTAATATTTTCCTTCCCTTTCTTCTTTTTCATGCATAAATGCATTCATTCATACATTGAGGACAATGCATGAGATAGGTATGGGGGGAGGATTTACTAACATACTAACATAGGTAGATACTAACTAAAAAAAAATTTATAAAAAGGGACAATATTTTGACTTATCATTGAAAGAAATCTAAGTTAGTCTTAAGAATTAGGAAAATCATGATTAGGATTTCTAAAAACTTGGTCAAAATAAATAAATTGTTGAAAATTTAGGTATAGAAAAAATTGAATAAGTAATTAGTCTTGATTTTTACCTTAATGAAATGTGTATACCTAATACATTTACATATCTAGGATTCTAAGACAAAGACTCATGTGCCCTATAAAAAAATAATACTAAAAAAAATAATAATAATAAAATTGATTAAGCTGGATACATGTGCCTCAAGAAGCATAAGTATTCACGTCTAAAGGTGATTTTATAAATAGAGTCATTGGTTTTGTGGCCTAGTTCACTCGAATTTGAGTCCGTGGGGTATTTTCTCACCCGGTGCCCTAAAACCAACTAGTTTGGGAGCCACCGACTTTAAGTTCGCTACATGGGTGGATTAGAAAGTCTAAGAAAACTAAGAAATATTATTTATATATGTACTAACACATCTAAATAGTCAATTAGTTAGGTATGAGGGCCTCAAGAAGCCTTGATACTTACACGAAAGAAAATTAGATGAGTTATACATATTAAAAAAAAAGAGAAGAAAAATAATAAAAAAAAGGCATGAGAGTCCAAGTTAAAGAATTCCTAGTAAAAGATTCACAAGGATGCATATGACTTAGGGTAACGAAAGAGACTATACAAAAATTCAATTTTGATTCTTACCTAAAATGGATAACAATTTACTATATAAAGACTAAGTTTAAGAATGAATAAAAATGATAATCCTAAAACTTATAGACTACTTAGTCTCTTCAAACATATTTCAAATATTTTCCTTTTTATGGATTTTGTGGGTGTAATCCGCTGAAAACCCTCACGAGACAACACTCGTCCTCTAGGGTAACCTAGAGGTTTAACGGCTTGTTGCACATGCTAAGTGCAACCATGATGCCTACGAAAGTGAGTTAGGATAGATTAGTTTTTCTTTTCTTATTCTTTTTCATTTTTACTCGAGGACGAGCAAAAAGATAAGTGTGGGGGTGTGATAGGTAATAAAAAATGCATATTTATCACTACATTTACTATCATGTTTCCCTATTTATTCTTTTAATTATGCATTATTACTAAAGTTTTGTTATTTAATGTGTGCAGGCCTTGAGTAATTATTTAAATAAAAGAATAAAGCCTAAATGAAGCCCAGAAGCCCAAAAAGCCCATGTGCAAGCCCATGTGCAAAACTTGTAGTAATTTAGAAGTTTCTTATTATCTAACCTAATCTAAACTTGGATTTTTAAACTCTTTATTTAAAATCTAAGTGAAGAAAAGGAAGGATAAGAAAGAACTCCTAATTACTAAAAGAAGAGGAAAGGGATAGACTTCTACTCAATCCTAAATGCTTGCAGGACAAGGCTATAGATAAAGGGAGAAGAGTGCAAAGATAACAAAATCATTTTAAAAGATTTGAATTTAGGGTAACTTGCTTCCCAAGTTATCCTGAATTTTCAAAATAAAGAGTCGGTATGCAAAATCCAAAAGGATATACCCAGATGGACGGACCAGAGGAGGCCACGCGCGAAAGCGCGTGGCCAGAAGCCAATCTATGGCCGCGGAAACGCGGCCATAGCCGCGTTTCCGCGACAATACGGATGAGGTTGGGTACGTACTTTCGTGGAGGAGTTGTACCGGGACTCTACTTCTTCCATCTCCTATAAATACCCTTGCAGAGCAACAGAGAAGAGTGCAGAAACGAGCTTAGGGTTTTTCTTTAGTTTTTCTCTCTAATTTGTAGTTTGTAACTTAGATTTTTTTTTAGTTTTCTTTTATGTAATTTTTATTTTTTCTTTATGTAACTGAGAGGAGAGACGAGTTTCATGGAGGAAGGAGATCAAGCTTGTACTGAGGTGACATCGGTGTAAGTAAGTCTTTTCTTCCATTGTTATAAGAATCAAATCGAAGTTTCTGTTTATTCTTTCTCTTATTTTAGTTTATTTTCCTCTGATGTGTTTGTAATCCAAGTGAATTCAATAGCCTCGAAGTTGCCTTCTCCATGCAAGTGCCCTTGATGGCCTATGGTGATGAATAACCATTCTTTGTTAGTTTAGCTCGCCCTTTTATTCGTAGTGTAGATCGTGAATGGGGAAGATCCTATACGCCATGCTTGATTGCCTTCAAAACCAAGGTAAGTCGTCGCAATGAATCCAAGGTATATGAGCACTGAAGAGGTAAGTAATTTTTAGGTTATTTTTCTTTTCTTTTATTTCTTTAGTTTAGATCACCAACACAACAACACCCTATTCAATTTCTTGTATATAATCTATTTTTCATCTTCTTAATCTACCATCTTATTCCTAATTCAAACACTTTGTAACCTAAAAGAGAACTTACTTAAAAAGCTTCCATCGCTAGTCCCTCCCTGTGGATCACGACCCGCATAGCCACTTGCTATAGCGGTAGAATTGAGTACCTAGCACATCCTATTCTTAGATCTGAAATTATGTATTTTTGTGTGCAGGTAAAACCTCAATCATAACTTCACTGGGGAAGCTGAATAGGAGAGGAAGTTATTGTTAGAGGTGTGATGTTAACTTGATAGGGACTTGTTTTGCATACTAGAGGTAACGATTAACTTAGCACTAAAATGTCTCATTTTTACTGAGAAAATCGAGGAAATAACTGTTAGAGGTATGATGTTAACATAACAGGAATGTGTGTTAGAGGTGTAATGTTAACTTTGCACTTAAAGATCTCATTTTCATTTAAAAATTGAGTAGATCACTATCATAGGTGTAATATTAACTTAACAATGAGATAAGTGCTAGAGGGTAGTGTTAACTTAACATTGGAGAGGAATTACTATCAGTGATATGGTAATAAATTCTTAGTGATTTGTCTTGCAATTTGAGCAAGTTTGGTGGACTCGTCATTTTACTAAAGAGAATTGACAAGTAAAAGTTATACCCGCTGGGGGTATATTGAAGTTTTACTGTTAGAGGTTTGATTTTTAACATGACAGGTTCGATCTATAATTCATTTCGCTGGGAAAATTAAAAAAACTTTTGTAGACCTACCATTTCATGGAAGGGAATTGGAAAGGGATTTTGGTGAGATTGGCGAGATTAATTTCATTAGGATTTTTAGCAAACCTTCAGCTATCAACGAATTTGGTATGCCTTTACCAGCTACTGTTTAATTTAGACTAGCCATTCTATTTCCCTTAGCATGATAAGTTGTCGAAGATTTTGTATTGGACTTAAAAGCCAATGTGTTCCTCTATCCTTTAGTCATCGGAGGCGTTGGATTGTTATTCTACAGATAACTTCTAAAATCTTGCTAGGAATTAAAAAGTATAAACTTTATGGGGAATTTATAAGAAAATTGTTATTCCCTGTGAGTACTTATTTGATCAGAAGTATGGCATTAACTTGATCATGGATAGTACTTTTTTTTTGGAGTAGTGCATGATGTACTTTCAGGGGTTTTTATTCCATAGGGATGAGAAAAACAGATAGTCTTTTACATTATACCGATGGAATATTTAGACTATTCAGAGGTAACTGTTGAACGTGACAGTGTCATTGAAGTCAGATCATCTTGTTGCCCAATAGATTCAATGATACATGCTTTTGTAATTTTCCTGGCTTACTCATGCAACTATGTATTTTACTCGTTCATCTTGTAAGACTACTTGCTTTTAGGTGCGACTTTGAGTTACTCTTATTTGAGCTAGAAGTGTGGTTTACAGGTTGTGACAGTAAGTCTCTACTAGTATAAACTATGTCATACTACTTAGACATTGGAGCACTATATTGCAAAATTTCTCCACAAACACTTTGACTAACACTCCTTTCTTTTGCTTTGTAGCAAGGAGAGTTTGCACAGATACTTCGGTGTCATCTTCAAAGAATCATGTCAGGATTGAAATCACCTAGAGGGGGGGGGGGTGAATAGTGATGGCTATACTAAGTGACAAATAATGTGGATTAAAAAACTAATTAACAATAAACAACAACAATATTAAAACTTGCAAGGAAGTAACAAATAATAATGCAAGTAAGGAGAGAGAGAGAGAGAGTTTAGAGATAAGTAGACAATCGCAAATACGAGAATATGTTTCGAGGTTCGAGCCACTGCTCTACGTCCCCGCCTTCAACACGATGAAGGATTTCCACTATGCTTGATCCCACCGATCGTAAAATACAAATTCTCACTAGAACTCTTCGGACACACTTGTCCTCTCTCACGGTGCCGCAACACCGACTAGGAGCTCACTAGCTCGCCTGAGGCCCTCAAAATGAAGGAAAGGGTGATCAACACTTGACCACAAACAATGGCTCACTTGCACAATCCTACAACCAAGATGAGGAGATGAAACTTTTGGGATTGTGTAGTGCACAAATCTAAAAAAGAAGTAGAGGAAGGCTTCAAGCTAAACGGATTGAAAATTTTGGCTCAATGAAAACTTTTTGCTAAAAAGCTAAACTTTTGAAAACTTTGATCTTAACTTGTAAATCTTGTTATTTTAGTTGAGAACACTCCCTCTATTTATAGGGGATGAAAACTGGTTTACAAGGGCCAAGAGATTCGTTGGGGGAAATCCCAACACAAATAAAATTAGAAAAATAACTGTTGGAATCTGTCAGCAGATTCTAACTGTTGTCAGTCGACGGCCGGTCGACCGTCAACGGTCGGATTTTCGACCGTTGGGAAAACGGTCGACCGGGCCGGTCGACCGAAGAACCAAACAGAGGGTGACTACTCTCTGTCGGTTGACCGAGAAAAATAGAGAGCACTGCTCTTGCTCTCGGTCGACCGGTCGGTCGACCGATGTGCACACATGCACAATGGTGCATGTCGGTCGACCACCCGGTCGACCGACAGAGCAGTTCTGCTCTGCCAGCGGTTGACCGTGCGGTCGACCGGACTAGGCCAAAAGTCAGGTTTTTGAAAGGGCTTTTTGAAGATAGAAATTTTGATAAAAATTCTTTGGATGGGTATATACAAAATAGAGTTCTAGGGCTTATAAAGACCAGAGTGTGATCATAGATCAACACCAAAATGATTTGAACTTTATTTTGATAAAAAATTCTTTGTCTAAAAAAAACGGTTTTTCCAAAACTTGTTTTTCCAAAAACCGATTTTTCCAAACTTTGTTTTTTCGAAACTTGGTAAGAAATTTTGTAGTTAAAATTTTGTTCGTAAGCATGAAGTAATATCAAGTGAGTGTGTGTGACAATTCCAAAGTTATCAACCTCTATCATCTCAGTTTTGACAAAATAGACTATAAATCCTAACTAAACTGGAAATGTAAAAATACAAATCTTGTAGTAGTCTTCTCAACTTGTTTGATCCTGGAGCTCTTCTATTGTGCTGGGCTCTAGGATCCAAATCTTCGCGGCTTCCAAATGTGTGAGTCTTGTGTTGGAGCCGTCAATCAAACTATGATTTTTGCCTGAAACTCATTTAAACAAACTTGTTAAAACATAACTACATATAGTTTGTTATCATCAAAACTTCGGGCTAATGGCCTTTGGGTAAACAATCTCCCCCTTTTTTGATGATGACAAAACATATAGAGTTATTACAAATATTTTGGGTGGAGACTTCAAGTGAAGCTCCCCCTTAACACATGCATATAAAATAATCTTATAAAGAGATGTACATGCATAACACAGGCATATATAGGATATGAAAATGACACATATGCTAACCATCCATGCATACTAAAGATACAGAAATATAAAAGTGTATGCATACATGGTTACCTCCATCCATCCAGAAATACCTCCATCCTCCAAAAATAGATGATTGGTCAATAATAGCATAAACACAAGATACAACCAATCACATATAACACATGGAGATAAGAAAGATAACTGCCATATCATACTGAAAAGATCACATGTCCACAAATATCCATACAAGACAGTGTTGGCCCAAAGGCCCATCACTCTAGTTTTGATGATGATCAACTCATGTAGTTATAGTACTAATGATCTTGTATTTATTTAGTCTCAGATTTATGATCAAGATCTTAGTTGGTGCGTAGCTTCATCAAAGGATTTAAAGTCAAGTTTTGGAGCTAGCACGGTTTGATTCAAGAGCCTATGCATCAAGACCACATCAAGTTCTCAAGAGGAGTCGAGCTCGTTTGATCAAGTTTGGACCAAATCAAGAAGGAGGAGAAGACTTCAAGATCAAGACTTTGTCTAGGTTTGTTTTGTTAAGATTTATTTTAGATAAAATGTAAAGGATAGAATAGTTGGTGGATTGCTCAAGTATACTATATACACACACACTCTTGTTTTAGTTGTGTTTTCCTAAAAGAGATTTCATTTTAGAAAAGAATTTTCATTTTAGAAAAATACCGGTTTGATTTTTAGTATTCAAAGTTATATGTTTTAACCAAAATCATATTTAGTGCTTAATGTCAAAAACATAGATATTTCATCATTTATGTGTAGTAGATCATATCCATATACACCATGCTTTAAAAGTGTTTAAAATATCTTAATTTTGTATTTGGAGAAGTTTTGGAAAAAATAAGTTTTGAAAAACCAAATTTGGAAAAATACAGTTTTTATTTTAAGCTAAATTTTTTAAGTTACAAAAATAGTTCAAATTGTTTATAACATGTCTTGATTTTACTCAAACATGTTTGTTTATCAAAGAATAATACTGAAACTATTTTTGTAGACTTTATGGGATTTTATTTGTGTCAAAATACCAAGTTTTCTTATCCCTAAAAATGTCCTGTTCTGGCTTCTGCCGGTCGACCGGACCGGTCGACCGAGCTTGAAGTCGGTCGACCGAGTCGGTCGACTGACGTGCACAGAACGTGCACGCCAGTTTGGCTGGAGGGCCGGTCGACCGCCAGAGAGCTTCTGCTCTCTGGAAAGCCCCGGTCGACCGGGACGGTCGACCTGCAGAGAGCTCTGCTCTCTGTTCCAGGGCCTCGGTCGACCGGCCGGTCGACCGCTGGCTCAACGGTCAGAAATCTGACCGTTGGCAGGTGGCTCGGGCGGTCGACCGACAAGCCACCCTGGCTCCCAACGGTTAGTATTTCTAGCCCTATAAATAGGGCTTTTGGGGGCTATTTTCTACAAGATTTTTCAAGTGATTTTGTACCAGTTTTTCCTACATCTTTTAAGAGTTTTCTTCACTTGTATTAGAGCCTAATACTTCCATTCAAAAGGAGAGTTTATTAAGAGTTATTTTTAAAAGTGATTTTCTTGAGTTTTCCTCCACCATTTCAATCATTGTTTTCTCACACAACACTTGAGCTATCCATTACTATATCTGCCTATAGGGATTTGTTGTGAGAGGATTTTAGGTGATCAAAGAGTTGTGATCACCAAAATTCTACTATGTACTTTAAGGAGGCGGACTTGCGGGTTCGCGGTGTTTCGAGTTCGTGTGTGAACTCTTTGTTTGAGGTGCGACCTCGGCAAGCTAGTGGGCTTGCGGTGTATTCTTGCGGGAACGAGTAAAGGGACTAGAGAGTCCAAGGAGTTCAAGTGTGAACTCGCCTTGTAGGTGTTGCGGCACCGAGTGATCCGATGGGATCGATTTTAGTAGAAATCTTTCATAGTGTTGAAGGCGGGGACGTAGAGCAAGTGTGCTCGAACCTCGAAACAAATATCCCGTGTTTGTGATTGCTCTCTCTCTCTTACTTGTTATATCTTGCATGCTTTATTGTCTTTATCTTTATATGCTTGATATACATTGTGTGCTTATTGATATATGCTTGGGGATTGTTTGCTAACACTTGTATTCAACCAAGAGAGCCAACGCGGCACCTCAACTCTTATTTAGAGGAATCTTGAGGAGTTAGTTCAGAGCCTTCACGGGATCCGGCTACACTCTTGTGTTATACGTGGTGTTTAGTTTAAGAAGTTTTAGTTTGCATCAAATTAGTTTTAATTCCGCATTAATTGACCATTAGATTAGCTCATCACCTATTCACCCCCCTCTAGGTGATTTACAATTGGTATCAGAGCAAAGTGCTCTTGATTTGGGTCTAACAACCTAGAGTTAAAGATCCTCATTTTATAGTTAATCACAATATTTGTACACACACCATGGATTTCTTATCACCTCCCACCTTTGACATTCTTAACATCCAAACTTGGAAGGTTAAGATGTCTTTGTACCTCAAAGGTCTAGGCATTCATGTTTATCTTGCTACTATTAAAAATCATATGTTAATAATAGCAAGTATATTGAGGCTAACTCAAAAGCCATTCATGCTTTGAAGAGTACCCTAAATGATGAATATTTATCTAGGATTTCTAACATTGATTCGGCTTTTGTAGTATGGAACACCATGATCTCCCTTGGCGAACAAGACAATACTATGCGGGGAGCGACTCGGATGTTGAAGTGACGCTTCCAACGTGTGCTACATGGTCCAAGGGATAACCCCCTTGAGGTAACTACCGAATCTGAGGTAGAAGAGGAGGTTGATATGTCATATGATGAACTCGAATCTTTTTGTCAACAACTCCTAGAAAAATATGAATTGCTTAAAAAGGATAACAAAAATTTGAAAAAGAAATTTGATTGCATGTTAAATGAAAATGATTCTTTTAAAAATAAAGTTGCATGCATTGAAAAAGAAAATGAAATTTTGAAAAATAAAAATATTTCCTTGCTTTCTAAATTAAATGATCTTTGTGAAGGAAACACTACTTTGAAAAATAAGATTGTTTTGGTGGAAAAACAAAAGGAAGTTGCTTTACATGAAAATACTTCTTTAAAAAGAAAAATTGTTGAAAAAGAAAAAGTTAATGTTTCTAAAAAGAATAAGAAAAATGATTCTCATTCTCACCATGCTTTACATGCCACTACTAATGAGATGAAATTTTTAAAAAATAAAATAAATTGTTTGAGCTCAACTTTGAGCAAATGGGCTTTTAACCATTCTAGATTGGAGTCTTTATTTTCAAAGAAACAAGCTCCACATGTTCATGCACATCACCCACATCATGCATATGCACATTTTGCACGCCACGATCACACTCATACACATATACATCCTAGAGTGTACAAGTGTACACATTGTGGCCGCAAAGGCCATTTAGCAAAGTTTTGTTTTGATAAGTTACATAATATTAATTTTGCTAAGAAAAATGGTTGGGTTGCTTATAAGACTAACCCTCAAGGACCCAAAAGAAAATGGGTACCAAATTCCCACCTTGTGTATTTGATGTAGGTGCGAGCTCTCACAAAACGTGAGAGGAATGGTGCCTTGGTGGTGGTTGCACATGGACTAGATTGACACACATTTGATGCACCGCTATCAAGGAAGGTTGGTAGGACAACCACCATCTTTTTGGAGATTTGGAGCATAGTTGTTTGGTTTGGTAACTATTCCTAAAACTCCTAGTTTATTTACATGTTTTTTTTCATATATGATATTTTTAGCATGTTCATGTTTTATATTTTATGCTTCATGTGGTAAATACATGGTTAGATGTAGTATTTGTCAAAACTGGTATTTATACGTGTACAAGTAGTGAGCAACAAATTGATTCATATATGTTTGCACTTCATTATTCATTTGTACTCACTATATGCACATGTATAGGCTAGTTTTGATGATTATCTCATTTATACATGTTTTGCCTATTTTCATGTTTTTACTTCATGTATATGCACTTTTTATTCAAATCCAACAAATATACATGTATACCCCGTGAGTCTCTTGCCTTCATGCAAATCATATCATAGACTCTTTTTATGTTTGGGATATGTATGCATATTATTAGTTTTGAATAAAAACATACATATACCTAGAAGTTTGTTTTTAACATGAAAAATGAATTTTTATGATTTTCATCTTTATATGAAAAATAAATTTTCATGATTTGTTTGATAAAATGATATCTATTTTGAGCTTTATTGATTATCTTCATGAAAAATGCTAATTACATGATTCTTGTGCACTCACACTTTATTTGTTTATTCATGACTATGTTTCATGATCATTTTGAGCTTTGTGGACCTTGAGTGTCGAATTTTGTGTATTTAGTATGTTTCATGATAGACTTATGATTTGGTTTCATATTTTGAAGGATCTTTAACTAGTTTTTCAAAAAATTATTTTAACTAGTTATTTATTCTTCATTTGGTAGTGTTTTCACTATAAAAATATTTTCAAAACTATTTTTGAAAACCCCTACCTAACCCATCATGGGCGGACGGATGGGCGAGTATGCCATGCAAGTCTTATTAAAAATCTTTTATCTTGTGCATATTAAGGGTGGTAGTTTATGAGTTATACACTAATTCACTTCATAATCTCAATTGGTATCATAATTTCTTTTGGTATCACAATTGATATATTCTTTTTTGTATACTCATAGTCTTGTTTATATATATGTATGTTTTCAATTTCAACTTATATCAATTCCTATTGGTATTATCATTTCTCATACATATATATGATTTTCGTGTGCTTGATTTACAATTGGTTTATATATTTAAAGCACAAAGTTTGTTTATGCTAAGCTTGATTTAAAAATTTATTATATATTTCAATTGGTATCTATTGAACTATTTATTCCAATTGGTATCCTTATTGGTATCCATTGATCTATTTATTTCAATTGATATTCATGATAATCTAAAATTGTATCAAAATATAAAATATTTTCCTTCATTGGCATCAAAATTTTATTGTTATTTCAATTGGTAAAATGTTTATTTACAAAAATTGGTATCTTAAAATTTGATTTACTAAATAATTCAAAATTTGTTTTATTGAGAAAATTCAAAATTGACATTGTTTAGGTACATTTTGTATCTTAAAAAGTTTTTGATTACAATTGGTATTATAAAAATTTGATTTAAAAATGTTTTGATTTATATTGCCTATATGCAAGGAGAGCTTAACATCTCTTCTACATATAGATTCATGTTGAGTGTATCTTATATTGAGGAGCTTGACAACTCTTCCTTATATGGTACACGTGTGTAGGGGGAGCTTCACATCTCCTCTTATGCATTGCATATTATGCGTTATGTGAGTTAGGGCTTGTCATCCCTTCTTCATGTAATGCATATATGTAGGGAAGTTAACTTAGCGTCTTCCTCTTCATGAATGTATATTGCATATATCTTTTATTGATTGATTTGTGTTCACCCCTTATTGATCTTTTTATTTCGGACAAAAAGGGGGAGAATATTGTTTTGTATTTACTTTAACCCCTTTTTGATGATTGACAAAAAGGGGGAGAAGTATTTTAGTATATATGCATGTTTTGGAAAAAAAAGGATTTATGTTCATGCATATTGTTTTGTTTTACAAATATGAGAAAAAGAATTTGATATGTTTGATGCTTGTTTATGCATGTTTATCTCCTTGTATTTGCAAAAATGTTTGTTTAGATTCATGTGCTTCATTGCCATATATTATTGTTTATTGAGATGCATGAGTTAAGGGGGGCGCTTCTTTGAAGCTTTACTTTAATCCATGCATATATAACTCCACGCGTTTTGTCATCATCAAAAAGGGGGAGATTCATTTTAGTATATATGCATGTTTTGGAAAAAAAAGGATTTATGTTCATGCATATTGTTTTGTTTTGTAAATAGGAGAAAAAGAATTTGATATGTTTCATGCTTGTTTATGCATGTTTATCTCCTTGTATTTGCATACATATTTGTTTAGATTCATGTGCTTCATTGCCATATATTATTGCTTATTGAGATGCATGAGTTAAGGGGGAGCTTCTTTGAAGCTTTACTTTAATCCATGCATATATAACTCCATGAGTTTTGTTATCATCAAAAAGGGGGAGATTGTTGGCCAAAAGGCCCATCACTCTAGTTTTGATAATGATCAACTCATGTAGTTATAGTACTAATGATCTTGTGTTTATTTAGTCTCAGATTTATGATCAAGATCTTAGTTGGTGCGTAGCTTCATCAAAGGATTTAAAGTCAAGTTTTGGAGCTAGCACGGTTTGATTCAAGAGCCTATGCATCAAGACCACATCAAGTACTCAAGAGGAGTCGAGCTTGTTGGATCAAGTTTGGACTAAGTCAAGAAGGAGGAGAAGACTTCAAGTAAAGACTTCAAGATCAAGACTTGTGTCTAGGTTGTTTTGTTAAGATTTTGTTTTAGATAAAATGTAAAGGATAGAATAGTTGGTGGATTGCTCAAGTATACCATATACACACACACACGCTTGTTTTAGTTGTGTTTTCCTAAAAGAGATTTCATTTTAGAAAAGAATTTTCATTTTGAAAAAATACCGGTTTGATTTTTGGTATTCAAAGTTATATGTTTTAACCAAAATCATATTTAGTGCTTAATGTCAAAAACATAGATATTTCATCATTTATGTGTAGTAGATCATATCCATATACACCATGCTTTAAAAGTGTTTAAAATATCTTGTTTTTGTATTTGGAGAAGTTTTGGAAAAATAAGTTTTGAAAAATCAAATTTGGAAAATACAGTTTTTGTTTTAAGCCAAATTTTCTAAGTTACAAAAATAGTTCAAATTGTTTGTAACATGTCTTGATTTTACTCAAACATGTTTGTTTATCAAAGAATAATACTGAAACTATTTTTGTAGATTTTTGGTGATTTTATGGGATTTTATTTGTGTCAAAATCCAAGTTTTCTTATCCCTAAAAATGTCCTGTTCTGGCTTCTGCCGGTCGACCGGACCGGTCGACCAAGCTTGAAGTCGGTCGACCGAGTCTGTCGACCGACGTGCACAGAACGTGCACGCCAGTTTGGCTGGAGGGCCGGTCGACCGACCCGGTCGACCGCCAGAGAGCTTCTGCTCCCTGGAAAGCCCCGGTCGACCGGGACGGTCGACCGGCAGAGAGCTCTGCTCTCTGTTCCAGGGCCTCAGTCGACCGACCGGTCGACCGCTGGCTCAACGGTCAGAAATCTGACCGTTGGCCGGTCGACCGACAGGCCACCCTGGCTCCCAACGGCTAGTTTTCTAGCCCTATAAAATGGGGCTTTTGGGGGCTATTTTCTACAAGATTTTTCAAGCGGTTTTGCACCAGTTTTTCCTACATCTTTTAAGAGTTTTCTCCACTTGTATTAGAGCCTAATACTTCCATTCAAAGGAGAGTTTATCAAGAGTTGTTTTTAAAAGTGATTTTCTTGAGTTTTTCTCCACCATTGCAATCCTTGTTTTCTCACACAACACTTGAGCTATCCATTACTATATCTACCTATAGGGATTTGTTGTGAGAGGATTTAGGTGATCAAAGAGTTGTGATCACCAAAGTTCTACTTTATACTTTGAGGAGGCAGACTTGCGGGTTTGCGGTGTTTCGAGTTCGTGTGTGAACTCTTTGTTTGAGGTGCAGCCTCGGCGAGCTAGTGGGCTTGCGGTGTGTTCTTGCGGGAACGAGTAAAGGGACTAGAGAGTCCAAGGACTTCAAGTGTGAACTCGCCTTGTAGGTGTTGCGGCACCGAGTGATCCGGTGGGGTCGATTTTAGTGGAAATCCTTCATAGTGTTGAAGGCGGGGACGTAGAGCAAGTGTGCTCGAACCTCGAAACAAATATCCCGTGTTTGCGATTGCTCTCTCTCTCTTACTTGTTTATATCTTGCATACTTTATTGTCTTTATCTTATATGCTTGATATACATTGTGTGCTTATTGATATATGCTTGGAGATTGTTTGCTAACACTTGTATTCAACCAAGAGAGCCAACGCGGCACCTCAACTCTTATTTAGAGGAATCTTGAGGAGTTAGTTCAGAGCCCTTCACGGGGAATCCGGCTAAACTCTTGTGTTATACGTGGTGTTTAGTTTAAGAAGTTTTAGTTTGCATCATATTAATTTTAATTCCGCATTAATTGACCATTAGATTAGCTCATCACCTATTCACCCCCCTCTAGGTGATTTACAGACAGGAGGTTCATGCCAACCTCAAAACACATGTCCATAACACAAGTCCACTAACACATGTCCACAAACACCAAATACATGTAGAAAAAATAATCCAAAATACATAGAAAATAAATAAACACAGAAATAACTCTAACTCCCCAAAATATCTCTCCCCCTTTTTGACATCATCAAAAGGGGTCACTGCTCATCAGAATCATGTCCACCAAAATCTGGGTCCGGCTATGAAGTAAATGGCGGAGGTGGAACAGAAGGAGTCCTGGCGGGGAATGGAGGACCGGTAGAAGGAAGTGGTTGTGCACGATCAGAAGGAAGAGGAGCCGGCCAATCAAACTTCTGGTAGATGCCGCCGAGACATACATGCATATAGCGCATGGAGTCACAGATATAGCTGAGATCGGCGTCCAAACGCTGCTCCATCCGCTGATAGTGTGCAGTCATCTCAGCGGAAATCTGCTGGCGATGCTCGGTCAACTCAGCGAAAATCTGCTGGCGATGCGCGGTCATCTCAGCAGAAAGCTATTGGCGGTGCTCCTGAATCTGAGAGGATAAGGCAAGATAGGGATCGGAGGGAGCAGAAGAGCCAGAGGAGGATCCAGGGACATGAACAGTAGGGAAGATAGGCTGCGGCTGAGGAGCAGGAGGACGCTCCCTAGCACGCATCCTCTTGAGGAGGGTGCTGTTGATGTCAACTGACGGTTCAACCGACCGTTCAAAGGAAAGATCAAAGTTTTATTGCTTTAAAAGACGTGTGATGAGCATCCCAAAGGGCAAGTGTCAGTTTGGGACAAGAAGATAATCAGACGTCATATAGTTGATGATGAGCCTAGGGATGTTAATTCTAATGCCTCGCAGAAGGCAATAGATGACAAGAGGAGCAGAACCCTTAGCGTAACTATATTCTCCTAATTTTGGCAGGAGGTTATAGAACACGATCTTGGCCAGGACCTCGGCGGTGAGAGTGTAGTACTTCACCTCCTCGTTCCTAACTAAACCGGGGTTATCATCATCATGAAGCAGTGTGGAGGCGGTGTGGGCAGACTCACCGTCAGGAGAAACAAAATCATGCAAATCGAGTTTATAAATGTCTTCGCCCTCACAGGAGAGGTGAAGGTGATGTGCAAATTCTTGAAGGGTGATATCAATATCTCTGCCCAAGACTTTGGATCTGATATGATTTTGTTCAAAGGTGAGATTTGAGTAAAAATATTGCACTAGGGAAGGATAAACAGGTTCCCTAATTGTGACAAAATTTTCTAAAGAACTGGATCTCAAAATAGATGCAAGATTAAGATGCTCAAAATCATTGAGCACAACAGATCTACCAGAATTCACATTTTTTGTGAAAATAATGATATACCTATATGATGCATTTTGAGATACAAAAGGGGAGGATGAAGATTGAGAGGTTTTCCCCTTTTCAGATCTAGTTCTTTTAGACATGAATGATAGATTTAGTTAGATTAGGCACGAGAAAAGGAAAGATCGAAACAATATAACAAGAAATTACCTAGAGATAACAAGGAAATAAGAGATTTAGGGAAAAGAAAAATTATACCTGAAAATCAAGTGAAATTTCTCAATTCGGGTCGAGATCTGAAGCCTGAGACAATTTTCCCAAATATTTTGTGGAAGATTTTGAGGAATTTGAGAGAAGAAATAGGGTTTGAGAGGGTGTAGGGTTAAGAGATTGGGGAAAGAGAGAGGTTGGAGGCGGTGAGAATGAGAGAAAAAGAGAGATTTGGGGTTAGGGTTTTATATACAAACGGGTAAAAAACAGCAAACCCGACTGCCGGTCGACCGGCCAGTACTCGGTTTCAGTCGGTCGACCGCTGCGGTCGACCGGCTACGGGCAAAAAATAATTTTTCTGTTCCAGGCTTGGCCGGTCGGCCGGATCGGTCGACCGGGCCTATGCCAGGCCAGATCGGTCGACCAGGCCGGTCGACCGGTAATGCTGAAAACAGAAGGGAAAATAGTTTTTAAATTTTAGGTTTTTAATTTAATATCCTTTTAATCAAAAACAAATATTTCTCTTAACTAATAACAAGAATGTTGAAATTACTCCTTGGCATGAAAAACACACTTAAATTTTTATTTTATTCACTTATTAATTTTTATTATCAATAAATTTTTATTTATAAATTAAGCAATAAACGTGAGATGTTGAAGCCGAATACCACGTTAAGGGTTCTGAACTTCTCCTCGACATTCCTCTAGATAAGAGTTGAGGCGCGCAATTGCCATCTCTATTTATTTGCTTAATTTGGTTAAATAAATTTTAATTTTTGACAAAATTCATATAAAATATTAAGTTAACAAAATCTTGATATATGGACAAATAACATATGGCAATGAAACATGAATATATTCTCAATCATGACAAAGATACAAATGGATATGCAAGTTTACATCTGTAAGGTACATTATCACAAAAGTGTAACTAGCAATCCTATGCATAAAAAGAAATTTTTATGTGGAGAAGTTATCAAACCATAGGTATTCTCCAAAAATGGGTGCCTCTTCGATAGTGATGCAAGCGACGATGTGTTCGTTGAGCGTTGATGCATCCACCACCCGGGCACCATCTCCCCCTAAGTCTTGGAGGAAGACGACACACTTGCATTAATCAAGTTTGGCGTGTCTTTTGGTACCCAAATCTTTTTGTGTCCTATAGGGTTAGTGTTTTCTCGAACCAAACATTTTTATTTAACAAGTTTAGCTTAGCATAACAAAACTTTTCTAAATGGCCTTTGCGGCCACAATGAGCACAAGTATAAATTCTACCATACATAAATGCATGCTTGTGCGAGTGTGCATGTTTGTGTGTGTTAGATACATGATGATGAGTATGTTTTCCTTGGGATTTTCCTTTAGAAACATAAATGTAAATTTTGTCATGTCAAAAGCACATTTCTTTAAAGTTGTATCCAAAACTTCAATACGTTTTTGGATTTTTAAAAATTCATTTTTATTGCAAGTAGAAATAGGGCTTTTTCCTTTACAAGATGTTTTGTATTTTTCAAAATCCTTTTTCATTTTCTCAAAAGAATTTGATAATTCATTTTTCTCTTTTAAAATAAGCTCAAATTTATTCTTTAGGGAATAGTTCTCCTTTTTCAATTTTTTGTTTTGAGCTTGAAAATTTCATACCTACTTTGTAATTCTTCAAAAAAATGAGCAAGTTCATCCATAGTTAAGTCTTCATCATCTAGAGAGTTTTCTAGGCATACCTTGGAAGCATCATCTCCATGTGCCATGAAGCACATGTGAGCGGCGTCGATCTCCTCTTCGGATTCCGACTCCGAGTCATCCCACGTGGCCACCATCGCTTTTTTCTTCTTTTGTCCGTTCTTGGAGGTAGTAGCTTGTAGAGAGGGGCAATCGGCAATTAGGTGTCCCGTCTTCTTGTAATGAAAACATGGACCTGGTTCCTCTCTCTTCTTTTCAAATCTTCCTTGAGGTCTCCCTCTTCGGAAGTTGCTTTGTCTACCCCTTTTATAGAACATTTTGCCCACCTTTCTTATGAGCATGGCAAAGTCTTCATCGTAGTCTTCCGATGAATCCTCTTCATCATAGGTGGATGGAACGGCCTTGAAAACAAGGGATTTCTTCTTTGGTGCCTCCCTTTCTTCTCTTACCTTCATCTCCATCTCATGGGTTTTGAGATTGCCGATGAAGCCGGAGAAGTCCATCTCCTCCCTATCATTTAGCTCTTTGAGGGTGGTTGCCTTGACTTCCCAAGACTTGGGAAGAGCTCTAATAACCTTTCGGATCTTTTAGTCATTGTCGATGTTGTCACCTAAAGAAGATAGAACATTAGTAATCTTGGTAAAACGGGTGAGCATATCATCTATGCCTTCATTATCAAGCATACAAAAATTCTCATATTGAGAACGGAGCAAGTCAATTTTAGATCTCTTGACTTGAGACGTTCCCTCATGAGTAACAATAAGAACATTCTAAACTTCAAAAGCAGATTTGTAGTTAATGATGCGTGAAAGATCATCTTCATTTAAAGCTTGGGTGAGTGCATATTGGGCTCTAGCATTGGCCTCATAGTCCTTAGAAGTTTCTTCGGACCATGTTTTCTCATCAGTGAGAGGTTCAATAAATTCTTTGGTGATGGACTTGGCAACTCTAACTCCTAGGGATTTTAGGAATAGGTTCATTTTGACCTTCCAAATGGGAAGTTCAACCCATCAAATTTGGGTGAGGACTTGATGCTAGAAAAGTCAACAGATGCCATGAATATAAGTATAATGCACAACAATAATAAATGCAACAAATAGATATAGCCAGTAGTGAGGATCTCCCTAAGGTGGTTAAACCAAATGCTAGGGTTAGGCTCTGATACCAATTGAAATCACCTAGAGCGGGGTGAATAGGTGATGGCTATACTAAGTGGCAAATAATGCGGATTAAAAAACTAATTAATAATAAACAACAATAATATTAAAACTTGCAAGGAAGTAAACAAATAATAGTGCAAGTAAAGAGAGAGAGAGTTTAGAGATAAGTGGACAATCGTAAACACGAGAATATGTTTCGAGGTTCGAGCCACTGCTCTACGTCCCCGCCTTCAACACGATGAAGGATTTCCACTATGCTTGATCCCACCAGATCGTCAAATGCAAGTTCTCACTAGAACTCTTTGGACACACTTGTCCTCTCTCACGGTGCCGCAACACCGACTAGGAGCTCACTAGCTCGCCTGAGGCCGCAACCTCTACAACTTCTCAAAATGAAGGAAAGGGTGATCAACACTTGACCACAAACAATGGCTCACTTGCACAACCCTACAACCAAGATGAGAAGATGAAACTTTTGGGATTGTGTAGTGTACAAATCTAAAAAAGAAGTAGAGGAAGGCTTCAAGCTAAAAGGATTGAAAATTTTGGCTCAATGAAAACTTTTTGCTAAAAATCTAAACTTTTGAAAACTTTGATCTTTAACTTGTAAATCTTGTTATTTTAGTTGTAGAACACTCCCTCTATTTATAGGGGATGAAAACTAGTTTACAAGGGCCAAGAGATTCGTTGGGGGAAATCCCAACACAAATCAAATCAGAAAAATAGCTGTTGGAATCTGTCAGCAGATTCTGACTGCTGTCGGTCGACCGGGCCGGTCGACCGCCAACGGTCAGATTTTCGACCGTTGGGAAAGCGGTCGATCGGGCCGGTCGACCGAAGACTCAAACAGAGAGTGACTACTCTCTGTCGGTCGACCGGTTCGATCGACCGAGAAAAACAGAGAGCACTGCTCTTGCTCTCGGTCGATCGGTCGGTCGACCGAGGTGCACACATGCACAATGGTACATGTCGGTCGACCTCCCGGTCGACCGACAGAGCAGTTCTGCTCTGCCAGCGGTCGACCGTGCGGTCGACCGGACTAGGCCAAAAGTCAGGTTTTTGAAAGGGCTTTTTGAAGATACAAATTTTGATAAAAATTCTTTGGATGGGTATATACAAAATAGAGTTCTAGGGCTTATAAAGACCAGGGTGTGATCATAGATCAACACCAAAATGATTTGAACTTTATTTTGATAAAAAATTCTTTGTCTAAAAAATCGGTTTTTCCAAAAACTTGTTTTTCCAAAAACCGATTTTTCCAAACTTTGTTTTTCCGAGACTTGGTAAGAAATTTTGTAGTAAAAATTTTGTTTGTAAGCATGAAGCAATATCAAGTGAGTGTGTGTGACAATCCCAAAGTTATCAATCTCTATCATCTCGGTTTTGACAAAATAGACTATAAATCCTAACTAAACTGAAAAATGTAAAAATACAAATTTTGTAGTAGTCTTCTCAACTTGTTTGATCTTAGAGCTCTTCTATTGTGCTGGGCTCTGGGATCCAAATCTTCGCGGCTTTCAAATGTGTGAGTCTTGTGTTGGAGCCATCAATCAAACTATGATTTTTACCTGAAACTCATTTAACAAACTTATTAAAACATAACTACATATGGTTTGTTATCATCAAAACTTCAGGCTAATGGCCTTTGGCCAACAAGGAAGAGCTTCTCGAGGTTGACCTATTTCTTGATAGAGCTGGAAGGAAGCTTCATGAATCATTCAAAGGAAACCCCTTTGAGGGTGTCAATGAATAAAATAGCCATGATGGCATCTTTTGATACTACATTCCCTGTTTGAAATTTGAAGTAGTATGAAAATCACCTAGAGGGGGGTGAATAGGTGATAATGCTAATCAATGCACAATTTAAAAATTATGATGCAACAATCTCACAAAGCAAGTGAATATAGCAATGAAAGTAGAGAGCAAGTAATAAGAGCAAGTAGAGCAAGAATCAAGTGCAAGTAAACCAAACGCAAACACCAAGAATTGTTATCGAGGTTCGAGCACCCAGCTCTACTTCCCCGCCTTCCCCAGAAGGATTCCAACCACTTTCACTATCACAAAGATGTTACAAATCCACCGAGTACCCAACTCCACAATCTCAAGTACAAGCAATCTCTTAGTAGTCAAAAGACCACAAACTCTCTCTTGCAAAATTCTCTTCCCTTACAAAGGTCCTTAGAGAACAATGAGTAGGAATGAAGCTCTTGTGTGCAAGGAGAAAAGAAAAAGAAATCATAGAGTGCTTAAAAACACTTCAGAAAATGAGAGAGAATTTCAGCACAAAAACCAAGAAAGCAAGCTCTTTTGAATGCCTTAAACTTTTGAAATTTTCTTGTAATTCATTGGTAAATGAATCTCTCCCCAAACACCCCTATTTATAGGAGAGGGCTAGGTTAAAGATAAAACTCACTTAAAGGCTAATCAGGTCGTATTAAGTTCAAAATATATCACTTAAACCAATTTTAAATACAAAAGGACAAAAATAAAACAGCTCAGAAAAATGCCCGTTACTGTTCAAACGGCTAGTCCGGTCGACCGGCCGGTCGACCGCTCTTTCAAAAAATAGCCGTTGCAGGCTACCGGTCGACCGGGACGGTCGACCCAAACAAACAGAGAGCAAAGTTTGTCAGTCAGGCAGGTTGCGGTCGACTGTCCCGGTCGACCGTGAAACGTGCACACGGATACGTGCATCTGCCAGAACCTCGGTCGACTCAGCCGGTCGACCGGCTTGACCTGACATAGGCCGGTCGACCCAGCCGGTCGACCGGCTCAGGTCAAAAGCCAACATGAAAACAGAATTTTGAGGAGAATTTTATTTTTATCAAAATAGTTTTGAATTAGATATATATATAATGGATAAAAGAGTTTGTAGGCAGAAGATTGTATGCAAACTATTTTTGTACATATTATAGGAAATATATTTGGAAATGAGATGTGCGCAAAAACGTGTGTGATAGAGCTTCACAACCTATTCACTATTCTTTAACAAAACTATAAACTAAAAACAAATCTACAGAAATATTCTTGAGCAATCTTGAAGTCCTGAGCCATGCAATGCCTTGCTAGATCCTTCTCTTCTATGTTCCTTCCTTGATGTGCAAAAAGCCTTCTTTGCTATAAGGACCTAGAAGTTTTGCAATAGCTAAGCAATGGCCTCCAAATATGGTACTAGCCTGAAACTTACTTAAACAAACTCATTAGTACCAAATAGCTCTTATTTGTTTTGTTATCATCAAAACTCTAAACAAATGGAGAGTGTAACCTTTTGGGCCAACAATCTCCCCTTTTTGATGATGACAAACAAATAGGCTATAAGCAAAAATATAGGGAGGAGAAAACTCCCCCTCAAATTATGCTATCATGAAAACAATGTAAGGGTGCAAGTAAAAATCAAAGTAAAAGTCATAAGACTAAAAATCATGAAATAAAATACTTGCAAAAACATGAATTCATAGAAACTTAGAAACTTATTAAAAACCAACAATCATGTTATGAACTCATAAAAAACCAACAATCATGTTATGAACTCATAAAAACCAACAATCATGTTATGAACTCATATGGAACCAAGACCATATGAATGCATAAAACCATTATAAAAACTCATTCTCTCCCTTTTTGTCATACATCAAAAAGGGTTATGAAAACATTTTTATTCAATAACACAAACATTAAGTTCAACACAAATGAAAGAAAATCTAGCAAAATCAAGTGGTTTAGTGAAAATATCGGCTAGTTGCAAATCCGTAGAAACATAATCAATATCTATATCTCCTTTCTCAAAATGATCTCTAAGAAAGTGATATCTAATCTCAATGTGCTTGGTCTTACTATGTTGATTTGCATTCTTAGTCATGTGAATAGTACTAGTATTATCACAAAATATTTTTTATACGATCAAAATGCAAATCATAATCAAGGAGAGTATGTTTCATCCAAAGGACTTGTGCACAACAAGCCCCGCGGCAACATACTCCGCCTCGGCGGTTGAGAGAGCTACGGAATTTTGTTTCCTAGAGGACCATGAAACAAGACAATTACCAAGAAATTGACATGTCCCACTAGTACTCTTTCTATCTACTCTACAACCCGCATAGTCGGCATCCGAATAACTCGTCATTGAGAAATCTCCGGTTTTCGGATACCATAGACCCATCCCAATTGTGCCCTTAATGTAACGAATAATGCGTTTTACCGCAATAAGATGGGATTCCTTAGGACACGATTGAAATCTAGCACAAAGACACACACTAAACATGATGTCCGGCCTACTTGCCGTCAAATACAAAAGACTTCCTATCATGCTTCTATATAATTTAATATCAACATTTTTACCTTGGTCATCTTTATCAAGCTTGGTTGTAGTTGCCATGAGAGTGTTGCAAGCCTTTGAGCCTTCAAGTCCAAACTTCTTTACGAGTTCCTTTGCGTACTTAGCTTGACTTATGAACGTCCCATTTTGAAATTGCTTGATTTGGAGTCCAAGGAAGAAATTGAGCTCACCCATTGAAGACATTTCAAATTCAAGTTGCATGACCTTCTCAAAATCCTTGCATAAAAGCTCATTAGTAGAACCAAAAATTATATCATCAACATAAATTTGCACAATTAAAATGTCATTATCACATGCTTAGTGAATAGAGTTGTGTCTACTTTGCCTTTAACAAAATCATTTGAAATGAGAAAACTAGAAAGCCTTTCATACCAAGCTCTTGGAGCTTGTTTCAATCCATACAAAGCTTTATCAAGTTTAAAAACAAAATCGGGATGAACAAGATCAATAAAACAGGGAGGTTGAGCAACATAAACTTCTTCATTAATAAAACCATTCAAAAATGCACTTTTCACATCCATTTGAAAAAGTTTAAAATTTTAAAAGATGCAAAAGCTAGTGTCATCCGTATGGCTTCAAGCCGTGCTACGGGTGTAAAGGTCTCCTCAAAGTCAATTCCTTCAACTTGAGTGTAACCTTGGGCCACTAACCTAGCTTTATTCCTAATCACATTTCCGGACTCATCCATCTTGTTTCTAAAGATCCACTTAGTACCAATTATTGGTCTATCGTGGGGCCTAGGAACAAGGTGCCAAACTTGGTTGCGCTCAAATTGATTGAGTTCCTCTTGCATGGCAAGCAACCAATATGAGTCTGTCTCGGCTTCGAGAATGCATTTGGGTTCAAAATGAGAAATGAAAGTAAAGTTACCACATAGGTCATGGAGTTTGGAGCGCGTTGTGACTCCTTTAGATGCATCACCCAAGATGAGCTCCTTAGGATGATTTGTAGCGTATCTCCAAGCTTTAGGAAGTGGTTGAGAGCTTTCCTCTTTATCCTCTTGAACATCACCAATAGGTTCTTGCTTTTCTTCTTGAGCGGGTGAGTCCTTCAAGGATAGTCTCTCCATGTCTTCACCTAATGGGTCAATCTCTACAACATTCTCAACAACCACATTAGATTCTTCAAATTTAACATGCATGGATTCTTCAATGGTAAGTGAAGATCTATTAAATACTCTATATGCTTTGCTAGTAGAAGAGTATCCAACAAAGATAGCTTCATAGGCCTTAGCATCAAATTTACTCAAATTATCCTTAGTATTTAAAACAAAACACTTGCATCCAAAAACTTTAAAATATGCAACATTTGGTTTTCTAGAATGATATATTTCAAAAGATATTTTGGAAGAATTTTTACATAAATAAATACGATTTGATATATAGCATGCGGTGTTTACGGCCTCGGCCTATAATATTGAGGGAGGCCATACTCATTTATCATTGTCCTAGCCATCTCTTGAAGTGTTCTATTTTTCCTTTCTACAACTCCATTTTGTTATGGAGTTCTAGGACAAGACATTTCATGCTTGATTCCCTTTTCATCACAATAAGTCATGAAGAGTTGGTTAACAAACTCACCACCTCTATCACTCCTTATTCTCAAAATCGAAAAACCCTTTTCTTTTTCAACTCTTTTTCGAAAAATCTTAAAATGAGAAAAAGTTTGATCTTTGTGTTCCAAGAAGAAAACCCAAGTAAATCGGGAAAAATCATCAACTAAAACAAATGCATATCTATTACCATTTAAGCTTTTAGTTTTAGTTGGTCCAAAAAGATCCATATGAATTAATTCTAAAGGCCTAGTTGACATGATATCCATGATTGGTTTGAAGGAAGACTTGGTTTGTTTCCCAAGTTGGCACGCACCACAAATGCGGTATTTCTCAAACTTCAAGTAAGGAATACCCTTCACCAATTCCTTTGAATTAATCCTAGAAGATGGTCAAAAGATGCATGTCCTAATCTTCTATGCCAAAGCCAAGAATTTTTATCAAAAGCATTCAAGCATTTAGTAGAACAATCTAAATTAAGCATGTCAATAATATAAACATTATTGTCACGAAAATCGGTAAGAATACAAACATCGGATTTAACATCAAAAATCTTGCAAGAAGAATCATCAAAAACAACTTTAAGTCCACGGTCACAAAGTTGACTAATGCTAAGCAAATTATGTTTTAAACCATCTACTAAAACAACATTTTCTATAATAGGAGATGCACCAATTTGAATGTTACCTATACCGATGATAGTGCCTTTGGAGTCATCCCCGAAGGTGACAGTGCCACCTTCCATGTACCTTGATAGGGTTGTAAAGTTATTGATGTCCCATGTCATGTGTCTTGAACAACCACTATCAAGGTACCACCGCTCCCTACGTCTTGGAGCCTTGGTGTGTACTTACATCAAATAATTTAGGACTTGATTTTGGTACCCACATTTTCTTGGGTCCTAAAGAGTTAGTTTCATTAACCCAAACAAGATTATTGGTTCTATTTACTTGGTCATAGCAAAATTTAGCCAAATGTCCATTCTTACCACAATATGTGCATCTATACACTCTACCATATTTAAAAGCATAGTGAGTGTGTGATTTGTGAGCATGAGAATTATGAGCATGAAAAGATTTAGCATGAGAAGTGTTATGTGTAGTGTGAGCATGGGGAGTCTTAGCATGAGAAGTGTGCTTTTTAGAAACATGTCCTCAAGTTTCTTAGTGTTAAAAGCACAATCCTTTAAAACTTTTTCAAAATCAATAATTTTAGATTTAAAAGAAGAAATTTTTTTTTCATCAACCATAGGAGATTTTGCCTTACAAGAAACCTTGTAGGAACTAAATTCTTCTTGAATAGAAATGAGATTAGAAGAAATATCATCTTTTTCTTTAGAGACCATAGCAAGTTGACTTTTAAGAAAAGCAACTTCTTTTTGCAATTTAAAACATTCAATCTTCTTATTGTCATAGGTTTCGGAAAGTTCAACAAAGGCATGTACAAGAACTTCCTTACTTAATTCATCATCTTCATCATCAAGAGATTGAGGGGTTACCTTTGGTGTGTTTGCCATGAAACACATGTTCGCCGTATCCACCTCTTCTTCGGACTCGCTTTTCGAATCCTATGTGGCTTTATACGCTTTCTTTTCCACCGGCTTCTTTGCTTTGAAGGAGGAAGTCATCTTCTTTTTGAACTCCGGATAATCCGCCATTATGTGTCCGGGCTTTCGGCAATTGTAGCATATAATTCTTCTCTCCTCTTTGCCTTCAAATTTCCTTCGGAAGTTGAGCTTGTTCCTCCGGTACATTCTCTTCACATTGCGAACAAGTAGTGATAGCTCCTCATCTTCTTCTTCATCTTCTTCATCTTCATCAAGAGTGGATGAAGACTTGAAAGCTATAGATTTCTTCTTTGAAGAAGCGGCTTCTTCTCTTGACTTCTTTTCCATCTCATGGGTCTTTAAGTTCCCAATGAGACTAATGAGGTCCATCTCGTCCTTGTCGTTTAATTCTTTCAAGGTGGTGGCCTTTATCTCCCATGATGTAGGAAGAGCCCGAATCACTTTCCGCACCTTTTGATCATTGGAGATATCATCACCTAAGAAAGAAAGAGCATTGGTGATTTTAGTAAATCGAGTAATCATACAATCAATAGATTCTTCATCAAGCATTTTAAAAGATTAATATTGGGACCTCAAGAGATCTATCTTAGCTCTCTTGACTTGTGAAGTCCCTTCGTGCGTGACTAACAAGTGTTGCCAAATCTCATAGGCGGATTGGCAATGAATTACCC
Organism: Agave tequilana; assembly: GCA_038442645.1. Lineage (NCBI taxonomy): Eukaryota > Viridiplantae > Streptophyta > Magnoliopsida > Asparagales > Asparagaceae > Agave > Agave tequilana. The sequence goes on from JAVJIF010005436.1 coordinate 75,594, forward strand.
GTGTAAGGTCATCCTCATTCAAGGCGTTAAGAGGGAATTTTGGGCCTTGGAGTTAGCCTTATATTCTCTAAAGTTAAAGTCGGTCCATGTGCTCTCATCACCATCGGGTGCTACATAGGATTTGGTCAAGGATTTAGCTACTAAACTACCTAATGATTGCAAGAAAATAGTCATCCTAACCTTCCAAATAGGGAATTAAGTCCATCAAATTTAGGAGGGTTTTGATATTATCGGCCATGTTTACTAGTGTATGAATGATGGAATGCAAATGTTGATTAGCAAATTTTAAGGATCTCTCTAAGGATGTTAAGCCAACCTAGAGTCCAAGCTCTGATACCAATTGAAAATCACCTAGAGGGGGGTGAATAGGTGATAATGCTAATCAATGCACAATTTAAAAATTATGATGCAACAATCTCACAAAGCAAGTGAATATAGCAATGAAAGTAGAGAGCAAGTAATAAGAGCAAGTAGAGCAAGAATCAAGTGCAAGTAAACTAAACGCAAACACCAAGATTGTTATCGAGGTTCGAGCACCCAGCTCTACTTCCCCGCCTTCCCCAGAAGGATTCCAACCACTTTCACTATCACAAAGATGTTACAAATCCACCGGAGTACCCAACTCCACAATCTCAAGTACAAGCAATCTCTTAGTAGTCAAAAGACCACAAACTCTCTCTTGCAAAATTCTCTTCCCTTACAAAGGTCCTTAGAGAACAATGAGTAGGAATGAAGCTCTTGTGTGCAAGGAGAAAAGAAAAAGAAATCAGAGAGTTCTTGAAAACACTTCAGAAAATGAGAGAGAATTTCAGCACAAAAACCAAGAAAACAAGCTCTTTTGAATGCCTTAAACTTTTGAAATTTTCTTGTAATTCATTGGTAAATGAATCTCTCCCCAAACACCCCTATTTATAGGAGAGGGCTAGGGTTAAAGATAAAACTCACTTAAAGGCTAATCAGGTCGTATTAAGTTCAAAATATATCACTTAAACCAATTTTAAACACAAAAGGACAAAAATAAAACAGCTCAGAAAAATGCCCGTTACTGTTCAAACGGCTAGTCCGGTCGACCGGTCGGTCGACCGCTCTTTCAAAAAATAGCCGTTGCAGGCTACCGGTCGACCGGGACGGTCGACCCAAACAAACAGAGAGCAAAGTTTGTCAGTCAGGCAGGTTGCGGTCGACTGTCCCGGTCGACCGTGAAACGTGCACACGGATACGTGCATCTGCCAGAACCTCGGTCGACCGGCTTGACCTGACATAGGTCGGTCGACCCAGCCGGTCGACCGGCTCAGGTCAAAAGCCAACATGAAAACAGAATTTTGAGGAGAATTTTATTTTTATCAAAATGGTTTTGAATTAGATATATATATAATGGATAAAAAGAGTTTGTAGGCAGAAGATTGTATGCAAACTATTTTTGTACATATTATAGGAAATATATTTGGAAATGAGATGTGCGCAAAAACGTGTGTGATAGAGCTTCACAACCTATTCACTATTCTTTAACAAAACTATAAAACTAAAAACAAATCTACAGAAATATTCTTGAGCAATCTTGAAGTCTTGAGCCATGCAATGCCTTACTAGAGCCTTCTTTTCTATGTTCCTTCCTTGATGTGCAAAAAGCCTTCTTTGCTATAAGGACCTAGAAGTTTTGCAATAGCTAAGCAATGGCCTCCAAATATGGTACTAACCTGAAACTTACTTAAACAAACTCATTAGTACCAAATAGCTCTTATTTGTTTTGTTATCATCAAAACTCTAAACAAATGGAGAGTGTAACCTTTTGGGCAACATAGTATATATCATGGTTTGGCGAACTTATACTGTCAAAGAAGTGCAAATTCGATCCCTTGAACCTAAGAGGATAGGGAGCTGAATCTCACTTGATCGGTATGGTCTGACCACACTCACTTCTTTAAGATTACTTCGATTTGACATACCCTCTAGGTGTTTCTCAAGTTTAATCATCTTCTTGGCATGATTATTGATTAGTGTTTATATTTGCATATTTTTCATCATATTTTCACATTTATCTTAATAAAATTCTTTTTACTAATGGGTGTTTTTCTTTGTTTCTAGGTCCATGGCTTGAAGAAGAGAAGAGGCCCAAAACTCTAACATATTTCAGAATTTTTAGAACCAAGAAGAAGCCCACACTTGAAGCCCAGATCTGCTGAATCAGGGAACAAAAGTCAATGCATTTAACGCACCAACAAGCCTCACTCCCTGGAACCAATTTGCACGCGCTGGCACCGGTAGACTGGCACCAACATTGCCGCAAAAACGCGTCCCATGCCAGGTTTTCGCGACAATTGGTGTCGCTCTGCCAGCGGCATGAGCCATACTCCCCACTCTGTCTCCCCCTGCTCCTGTGCCTATAAACACTTCTCTGGATTTTCAGAGAAGGAGATATATAGAGAATAGGAGTTTTTGTTAGTTGGTTGTTGTATTTTTCTTTGCTTTCTATATTCCTTCTTTGTTTCTTATATTAGGTTAGCCATTAGAGTGTGTGTGTGTGTGTGTGTGTGTGTGTGTGTGTGTGTGAGAGAGAGAGAGAGAGAGAGAGAATGAAGCTTGTATCTTAAAGGTGACAATCAAATACAAGTGAAGTTCTTTCTTACCACATTGTTCTTTGTGTTTTTACCATACTTTTACTTGCACTAGTTTAGTATATTTTCTCTTCTTTTTCTTCTCTTTTATTTTCATTAACCATGTCTAACTAACTTCTTTATAGCATGGCTAACTAATTACTAACCCACTAGCCTCTAGTAACTTGCTTGAACAGCCCATATGAATTAATTAGTGTCAAGCAAGTCTTGTGCAAACAAGACCTATGATATCTTACGATGAGAGTTTTTAATTCTAAATTACTAATAAGTAGACTCACTTTCTTATTTCATGCTTGACTCCTAAGTTTTTGATGATCTATAGAAGTTGTTAACTCTACTTGATTTTTGTAAGTTAATGGAACTTCCATGCATCCTTGTCGATACCAATAGAACACTTGTTTCTTTCTCCATGCTCGCCTTTAAATGGATCTTGATGGAGGAATGTTCGAGTTTTGTTGTATGTGAAATAAGGTGATGGGAGAAACTTTCATTCGGTCTACCACGTGAAAAGTTTTTATACACAAAATTTATAATTGCCTATGATCCATTGTGAGACTATGTCTTCAAGAAGTTAAAGGTTAGTGAGAGCAATTAGTAGAAGGTTAGCCATGCATCTTTTCCATCTCTAAAAATACAAAACACTTTTTGAACACCAAAATATTTCAAACCATCTCCACAATCTTTCTTGTTTTTCTTTCAATTCATTCTTAAACAAAGAAACATCTTTTCTATGAACAAGATGAACATCAAGCTTCTATCAACTTCCCCCCTCGTGGACATGACCCGTATAAGCCACTTCACTATTATGGAAGAATCGTAAAACTGCCACATCGACTATCTCTCTTTTACTTTTTCTTGTGTATGCTTTTTAGCGATCAAATTTTGGCGGCGTTGCCAGGGAGGGGTAATGATTTTTCTTGTTATTACTAAAGATTTCTCTTTGTTTTTGTGCAGGAGGAGTCAAGGGACTAATCGCCGCAGTGGACCTACACTTGCTTGATAAAGAAGAGAACTTTTGCCCTCGGAAAAGCCTCGCATGCGAAACTTTTTTATTGAAGTACTCATAAAATTCTTTGTACGGTTGCAGATAATTGCGCAAAAAAAAATACTTTCTACATATAATAGTTTCTTGTATGACTCACCTATGCATTGTTATAACTCAACAAAAATCTATTTGTTGCCAAATTAAAATTTTGATTAGACTTTTGCATTTAGAGCACGTGTCTATTTTAATTCATTTTAATTTCTGTTGAAGAGTGCTAGAGAAAGGTACTGTTTAATGGAGAAAAATTAAGGGTGTGTAAACTCTTTATTTGACTGTAAAGAAAGTTACAACAACAATCAAAACTCTCGATAACAAGAGAAAAGATATTCAAGCTCAAATCTTCTCTTTGTTTAATGCTGGCTTATTGATGTGGTGGTGGAAATTAAATCTTATTTTTCATTGACCGGGTGAGCATCACAGTACTCTGGGAACCTTCTCTTTAGATTGTGGACGGAGTAGCATAGTCTCTTGTCTAGTAAAATTTCAAAGAGATTTGAGGTAAAAACAAACTTGTACTCAGCATGTTGCTAGAAGAGTTGAACTCTTAAGTATTTCTCAGCTAGAGGCCCTGATCGAGATTCTCTCTAAAATCGACTAAAATTTTTGACCCCTCTTCAATGGCGAACTGAGCTATTTATAGGGGTTCATGGGGTAAAACTGTCCCCTCAAAACCCTTCATAATGGGGTTTAACTCCCTCATTATGTGGGCAGTAATTGACCCAGTAATGAGAGCAATTATAACAGAGACGCAGGCTTCTTCTGTAGTTGAAACACGGGCTTCGAGTCTCGCGTTTAGCCGTTGATGTAACGCTTGAGCTTCGCATTCGGTTGAAATGTGAGCGTCAAGTCATGCGTCAAGCCCTATGTGGGACGCGGGCTTCGGGCTTTACATCTTGGTCATTGCGGTGAAGTAGAGACGTGGGTTTTGGCCCTCACGTCTTGGTACTGCAATGATGCTGAGACACGGCTGTCAAGCTCTACGTCTTGGTTATTGTAGCAATGTTGAGACACGAGTTTCAACTTTCGTGTCTTGGTGCAGTGCATGTGGCTATGGTTAGCCTTGCGTCTGGAGTTTGGACTTTGCTTTCTGATGACTTGTCCTTAGTGATTTTTGGACAGTCTACAGAATCCCCTCCATAGTTTTTGAAATTCTGCGGTTGACTGGGATGGATTTCAAAATACTTTGAATTTTGGTTGAGCTTTTAGTTCTCTTGATTGGACTGACAATCATTTGAGATGCTCTGAGCATGATCCTGTCTGGAATGTGGTCTTCATGAGTGTACTGTAAAACCCTTTGAAGCCACCAGAGATGATCATTGTGAGTGTCTAGATACGCAGTCCAGACCTCCTCGGTGCTCTGAGCTGGTTGTTCGTGCATTGTTGAACCAGGGGTAACCAGTCGTTTGTTTGTGTCAGTGTACTGTTGAACTGATTTGCAAAAGTGAAGACTGAATGCAAGTCTTGTAGACGCAGAAGTCATATTGCTTTAGAGACGTAGTACTCATTCGAAGTGGGGATACGTCTATTACTTTGCTGAAGAGGCGCGACCGTTGAAGGGACACAGTCTTTGAAGTGAAAACGCAGCTCTCGCTCTGTTGAGGAGATGTGACCTTTTGAGGGGGACGCAGATTTTGAAGTGAAGACGCAGCTCTCATTCTATTGAATAGACGCGACTTTTGGAGAGACGCAGGTTTTAAGCGCGAGATCCACGTTCTGGGCGTATTGTCATATGTCTGGTGAAGTTAAGGGGACATCTTTTTCTTAATGCGTGAAATTCGCGCCTGTTCAAGACGCGTACCACGCATCGGGCGAAGATTGGGCATCGAGACCTGCTCTGCGTATCTCTGCGGATCACCGTGTCTATAAAAAGATAACAGTCTTTCAAGAGTTATCATTAGACTCTTCCTCTTCTTCACTGACCCTCATGCTGAGAATTGAGAAAAGCTTAAAGCTTTTTCCATTTTCCTTCGTCTTTAACACCTATTTCATGGTTGAGATGCACCAAAGACCAAACATGCTGCCTCATCCTCGAGCGCTGTCGCTCCAGAGGCTCAAATGGGCGGTCCTTCCACGCAGGAGGCCCCCATTTCAGGTAATAAATAATTTCAATTGGTTTCCACCATTAAAGGGGCTTGAAGAGTTTTCTTAACTCTTAAATCTCTTTTGAAATTTAAATTGCCGACGTGAGGCTCATGCCCATATTTGATTTTCAGACGCGGCTCTTGCATTAGTAGGCAAGACGCGGGTTTGACGACTTTCGCATCTTCGCTTCATCATCTTGAGTCCGTATCTACTTATTGAATGCGAGCCTCGTTGAGCCTCGCATTTGATCCTCACACTTAGAGAATTTTCCTAAGTGGGGGAGTTCAGACGCGGATTTAATATGAGCCTCGCGTCTGTGAGGTTGGACACGGCTTGATCGATTCTCGTGTCTAGGTCCAACACTTAGAAAATTTTCTAAATTGTGAATTTTAAGATGCATGTTTCGTGCGAGCCACTCATCTTTAGGTTTAGACGCGGGTTCGCTGAGCTCCGCGTCCAGATTTAGCTCTGTGCTTTGCCTTCAACACTTAGTCATTTTTTCATTTAGATTACTGACTGTATGTTGTCTTCTTTGCAGTGCGATATTCCTTCATTCCTTTGTCCAAGAAGTGCCACTTTGGGCACATAGGTGGTGCTGATCCGAATTCAACTTTTGCACTCCAGAGGACTGCTCCTGTGACTACTGATAAGTCAAAGGAGTGAAAGGAGAGGATCAGCAAGGCAAGTATGCTGACCCTTTGGGAGATTATCTCTGATGGGCTATTTGAGTCGGATTCCCACGCTTTGCTAAGAAAACCTGACTTCTTCTTTGGTGACGCCATTGGCGAGGATGAGGATGCCCTTTATGACGAGAACTACAAATGGCTCTGCCAAATTGGTAATAGAAAATTCTTTCTTCCAAAGATGGAGAGGACGTATCCCCTGGCCTATCTGCAACACATGTCTACGCGTCAGATAATAGATTGAATTGGTCAAGCAATACTCTTGAGTCACTTTGGGCAAGATTGGTATCCATGAAGCCTACGCCGTCAGACATGGGAGAAGTGTGCTGGGGTTGCACCCTGGCTTGGTCAGGACTGAGTGCCCAAAGGGAGAGACCCCCAACTTAGAGCCACCTTCATCAAACAATTCCTGGAGGTGGGGGGTGACTTCCCTTCTGAATTTTGTACCCCGGCTGAATTCATTCTACCGATAAGAACTGATGTTGTAGAATGATAGGATTTGTTCTGGTAGAACTTGGTGACCTTCTGCTATAGGCTGGGCTGTACGAGGCTGTCAGAGTTGTTTATTAGGCCTTCCACAGAGCATCCAACACTTCTACACTGTCCTAGAGCGTTACAATCCAGAGACTTGTTCCTTCTGCACCCCCTGGGGGAAATGGGACTCGCCCTTCATGAGATGTATGAGGTCTCGGGGCTGGTGATTGGAGATGCCCCATATGAGGAGTACGTACCGTCAACTAAGGAGTTGCATCTGTTGAAGAAAAGTGACCCTCTAGTGTACGAGACGTACTAGGAAGTGTTGTGCCACTTTCACATTTACGGGCGGTTGACTGGATGGCAGAACGGGGGAGTCAAGCAGATGTCATGGGCGACTTATCTATTCCCCGGGGTGAACAAGGCTACTCCGATGTCCCGGCTAGCTCCCAGCACTGATGAGGAAATTTTTAAAAGAATCAGTGCCTCTACTAGTTCGTACACCACCGAGTCCAATGAAGACATCTTCAAACCAGACATGGTCTTCGAGAGCTTTCATCATCAAGCCAGAATTCCATTATCTGATTGGGCTTTATTGGCGTGTTTCCTTATGCTATGGCTAAAGCGATGTGTAGTGCTAACGCTGCGCATGAGGTGCGTTTCCAATGTGGTGTACCCGGTGATCTTACTTGCCCACGGGAAGTCTATCGCCCTCCTTCCAGCGATGGTAACCGGGATACAGAGCGGGCTGTACGGTAAAGAGCTTCTGCCAAGTGGAAGCCATTGTGGACGCAGAGGGCCACCCTGTTATGGATTCTAACGGTCGTCCCTTGGTCAAGACTCCCAATCCCAGGGTCAAGTTTCCATACACGTACCTGATGTCCTGGTACGTCATGTACTGCCCTTCATTGATGATGGCGGTGTCTTCCTCCGAGGGCTTTACACCATACATGCAGCGATTGGAGAATTTGAGCTGGCTGTAATATTATATATTCTTTATCCAGAAGACGGTTTTGAATGGGAACAACTATCAGTTGGACAGATGCTTCCCTGAGATTCATGATGCGTCTTATGAGGACAAATTTGCAGATTCTATTACCCCGGATGGCTTCACTCAGTTATCCTCTAGCGTCTTTTGGTGGCTGATCAACATCCAGCCCGGGTATTTGGTGTTTCGGTAAGGGAATTCCTGCACATTGGAGCCTTATATTCCTTGCTGGTTTGCCCAATGTTTGGTTATGACCAGCTATACATTGGCAACCTAAATCCCAGCCTTCGCTTCAGTGGGAATCTATTTGAAGGATCCCAGGCCTGGTATTATAGCGTAGAGGGGGGACCGGATCTATCTTTATCCTTCCTCATAAGACTCCCAATTTTAACGCCAGTTTTGGCTTTTGTTCATGGTACTTCATGGCAAATCAGGTGCCCAAGTTTGGAATAAAAACTTCGTGTATCAGGGGCATCAAATCCACATACAAAAGCAAGTCGGGGTCTAGGGGTTGTCGGATGCGGGGAATGAATGAGTACCAGGAGGCAGAGAAGGAGGAGGGACAAGTCTAGGAGGGAGGTTAGCCGAACAGGGATAGCAGCTACAGAGCCAGAGCCTTGGAAAGAAGCAACTAAGGAGCAATCTACCAGAAGGAGTCGGCAAGCTGTTGCTAAACGCCCCCGTGGATCTACTTCTCAGGGTGAGGCCAGCCCCAAGAAGGCTAGGAAAGTTTCTGAGGCTGAAGCTTCGACCCGGATGCCTGAAGTGGTCCCTCCTGGTGCTGAGGAGCAGAAGGAGAAAGAAGAAGAAGAGGAGGAGGCAATCCTAACTCTTCGCTCCCAAGGTCTGCGTAGTAGAGGCCCCACGATCCTAGTAGAGGGAGAGCCTGCGGGCGAATCCGTCATGGCCGAGAAGGTCGAACGACCTGAAATTGACTTGGCAGAGAGGGATGATGTCGAGATTCTGGGAATCTCCACTCAGTATGGGCCTTCTTCAGCTCAACAGAGAAGGGCGGAGGTGCAACAGCCTGGGTCTCCCAACGTGTTGATGCCTACCTCACGGGTTGTTGAACCCAGCCCTACTACCGAGTTCTTAGTGGTAAAATCCCGATTGTTGAGACATCATGGGTTCAATTGTTGTCTTCGTCATCTGAATAACATGAATATTATTTTGGCGAGGAAGTCGACTTCGGCGATGAACCCGCTCTTCTTAACACGAGCAAATTCTCGCATATATCAGAGAAGGAGATAGAGGGGTACGTCCCTGCAATGGTTTCGCTAATAGCAGAGTTTGCTACTACCGAGGGTATTTCCTTTATCCTCCTTAATTGGTTCTTCATCAAGTTGGGACAATGTTTTAACCCTTCCTTTTAACTTCATTCTACAGAGGTGGTTACTGGTAGCGAAGCCACAACTTCTTCTCACATTAAGGAGCTAATTCACGAGCTAGCCCAGCAGGAGGATCTTGAAGTCCCCACTACCGGGGTGTCTCATGAGGGTGCAACCGCCGAGATCGGGGAACCCTCCTCCCCAAGTGGCTTATCAAGGGATTTGCCATCCTTAGATCCTCAATGTGGTAAGAGAATAAAGATGTGTTGAATACTCTCTTTTTCATTATTACCACTGACATTAATGTCATGGTTGCAGAGAGTACTGGGGTAACTCAAGTAGAGGATCCCATGACGAGCCTTGGCACAGAAGACATCGCAGTTCAGACTTCGACCGGTGAACCCAGTGCCGTGGAGTTTGTTGTTGTCCCTGTTTTATGGAGGCTAGAACATCAATAACCATTCCGGAGGTGTTGGCGACGACTTCAGTGTCGGACAAGCCTGATGTCGGCCTCACCCCTGCACAAGTTGAATTGGCTCCCGTCTCTTGTCCTATCATGGAAAAGGGATCTGGGAGCGCATAAGCAAGGTTGTCTCCAGCCACTGACATCATGGAAGAACTAGTGCATCAAATGGTGCAACAATTTTTTGCTTCCATGAAGTCTTGCATTGAATTGGTCCTTTTCGGGGGAAGTTCCTTCGAGTTTGCCTGGATGCTTCTTGAAAATTAGATCGAGAACATCCGTCACACTGAAAGCCCTGTGCAACCTAGGGCATATCTGACGCTGGTTGAACAGCTAGGGATATGCCTGAGGGAACTAAAGACCCTAGAGAAGGCTAGCTCGATGGATGAGGCTCCGTCAAGAACACGAGCGGAAGGAGATGGAGGAGCAAATGGCTGAAGAAGCCCGTCATCTCTAGCACTTCTAAGCCAATTACCAAAGGCTAATTGGTGATTCAAAGGAATCCAAGATCGTCATGCAAAGTGCAGAGCAAGTTATCGCCACTGCTCAGGCTGCTATTGCTAGGGCGCAAGCCTTGATTCAAGTCAATGAGCAGAAACTTGTTGCTGCCAGAAAAAAATTGGAAGAGCTGAAAACCGTCAAGACGCAGGTTCAAGAAAGCTTGCTGCTCATTCCTCCAGGTTGGAGTCTCTTCAGGCACAACTAGCCATAAGAGATTCATATCAGAGGAAGAGTTGCGAGTTCAAGCTTTGGCCGAAGCTGAGAAGGCACGTCAGCAGGAGATGCAGCGCCTCCAGGAACAGATCCATTCTTTGGCGGAGCAGAATTATTAGTCTTCTTCTCCTTTTTGTATCGCCCCATTTTGTCATAACACTCCATTTGAATAAGTGAGTGTTTTGTGTTACTTTTATCATTTTTGAGTTAAATAATAAAAGTTATTAAATTCTTGTCTTATCTTTATCCTTTCTTTTTATTTGAGAATTAGACGGACTCTTTGTTGCCTGAATGAACTCAGCTTTCATAGTCACACCCTTGACTATTTGTGAAAACACAGTCCTTACTCATTTTGTTAGAGCATGACCATGATTGATAAACTCAGGCTATACTGAGTTCGTGATTGAGACGCGGCTCTCATTTGTAGTGGAGACATGGACATGAGAAACGCGACTCTGGCTTGTTGATGGAGACGTAGTTCTGGCTAATCAAGAAAGAGGCACGAATCTCAGCTGTTTGGTGGGGGCACAGCTTTCGCTCAGGAGAGACGCGACTCTGGCCCCTTGAGAGGGTGCAGCTTTGAAACGCGAACCTGCATTCTCGATAAAGGGACGCGACCCTTGAGTTTGTGTAAGAACGCGAACTTTGGGACGCAACCTTCCAGTCTTATGAAAGGATGCGAACTCAGGACACAACTCTGAATTGTCTTGGAACATGGTCCCGCTCGTTGAGGAGACATAGCTCTGGATCATTAAGAGGACGCGGCTCTGGATCGCTTAAGGAGACGCGGTTGTTGTTTCTTTAGTCAGACGAAAGGAACGTGGTCCTCAGGTCTACAAAAGGTCGCAGACTTATGGAGGCGGCCTTTGAATCTGTGCAAGAATGCGAACTTTGGGACGCAGCCTTCTAGTCTTGTGAAAGGACGCGGTCTTCAAGACGCAGCCTTCGAAGTGTCTCATGCAATCTGTCTTAAAGATCTTGTTGGATCTTTTAATGCCAAGTTGGCGTTGATAGTTGGAGACTTGGGTCATTGGTATTTCCCGGTGTGACAATCCACGTGTCAGCTCTGCAGTGGATTTGATGTCCGTGCGGGCATTAAACCTGATGGCCTTGATTTTTATGCCATTAATTATAAGCCTTATGGCTTGCCTATAAATAGGCCTCAGCCTCTTAACAGTCCTTTATCCAGATTGTTTTCCTTTGTGAGCATGTGCTCTGAAGGACTTCATCTTGATTGTCTATCCTCCCTTCAAGAGCATATGTTCTGATGAACAGCAAGAACTCGAAGCTTTCATGCTTTCCTTCAATCTTCTCCGAAGATTATCACTGTCAAGTGATTTCAAGATCAAAAAGTATTGTTTTAAGTGCTTTTACGGTTATGCCTTGATGAATGAAGTCCACTTCTAGAGAATTATTCCTCGGGTAGGAACTATCTATTGTCATGTAATACTCAGCTTCTCTGAAGTTCTGTCTTTCCCACCCATGAAGAGATTCTTTCTCTTGATTTTCCCTTGAAATCTGATTGACGCACTCCTATTCTGTAGACGGGTCTTTTAGATTTTTTTGATGAAACATGAGCTTGTTGACTTTAAAATCTAAGTCTCAAGTTCTCCAGACGCGAGTGTGATAGACTCTGCGTTTGGATCTTGAAATACGAGCTTTGTATGTGAAGCTCGCGTTTGGGGTTCTTGAATTAGAAAATTTTAAGTCTGCTCTTTTGAGACCTCTGGACGCGGATATGGCCAGCCAAGCATCTCAGACGTGAGTGTGGTGACTTCTGCGTCTTATAGTTACCTCAGGTAGTTTTTAAGACCCGTGTCTGCATTCTTAATCCATGCCTCGCGTCTTACATCTTGGACGCAAGTCTAAAATCAAAATGCGTTTGGATCCATATTCTCTGCATCGGTTAACTTCGCATTTGGAGTTCATGGCTTTAGTATCGCGTTTGCGCTTTGGATTTTTGTTCCTTGTAGGGTCTGGCAGCTTCAGTCAGTCTTCTGCGTCTTTGCTGGGCTCATGGGAGAACATTTCGACCGATTAGCCTGTTCGGTCGGCGATCGCTCGGGAAGTCAAAGCTCTTGCTCATGGGCGAAAAGGATCCGCGCAGTTACTGATACCCGTCAAAGTCTTATTGGACATGACGCACTAGCAATACCCCGGGTTTGTCATGATCACAGTGGATATGTGATCAGGGAAAAATCGCGTACGAAAAGTGTATGTTTTGAAATCAAGATTTAAAGTGTGTGTGCTTTGGCTTCCTCAATACTTCTATTATAGCATAAAGGCTAAAACGAGTCAAATCCACAAGGACGGGAGGAGATAGAAGCTTTACAGGCTGATTCACATGTGTGTTAAAAGTTCTTCAATATTTGACAGAATGAAAGAAAAGAAAACAAAGAATGAAAAGAGAAGTACAGTGAAACACAAAGAAGTAGGAAACATAAAAAAGAATATATTTGTGGTTTTTGATAGTATTTCTAAAACAAAGTGAAAAAGAAAGAAAATTCATGGCTACTAACTACTAATGACTCCACTAACATGCTAACCTCTTAGTAATAGTTGTCTCACATGTATCCCTGGCTAACACTAGTCCTTGGTTCATGAGCATTTCAAAGCATGACCCATATGTAACTCATCACATCCCAACTCAACAAAACAAGTGCAAGCTACACTTAAACCATCAAAACTAAACAAGATTAAGCATGGAGTAAAGTAATATTAGCTTGTTAGAGAGTTAGGATATTAGAGTGTTAGAATCCATCATTATGAGCCACCAATGACTCTTGTAAGAGCAAGGCCAAGTAGAGGCTATTAGATTCATGTGGATAATCAAGTAAGAAGTTAGACTAGTTAGTGGTTAGTAGTTAGTTGCCATGAGAGAAAATATTAGCTAAACATGTAAAAGGAGTTAGAGAGAAGAAAATAAAGAGAGGTAAAGCGAGAACCTTTCATGGATTGCCACCTTCTATTACAAGAACGCTTGCTTTCCAACCATATACTACTCTCTCTCCTATTACAAGATCTAAAACAAAGAAAAAATACAAAGATGAAGAAGAAGAACTAACCTAAACTAAACTACCCTAAACTACAACATAGAAAAACAACACTACTCTCTGTATATCACTCTCTAAAGAACCCTGGGGGTTTTTTATAGGCACAAGGGGAAATAGGGGCCAGGGGCAAACCCTAGCCCAAAGTACGGGCGCAGCCGCGCCCGTACGGTAGCGAAAACGCGGACAACAGGTCTCTTAGACCCCCAACAGGTTAAGTTAATATCACACCTCTAACGGTAATTCTCTTAGACCCCCAACAGGTCTAGTCTTACTTATTATTCTCGTTAATAGAATGGCAGGTCAACTTCAAATCACTTTATGTTAATATCATACCTTTAACGGTGTTTCTATAAATCCCTAGCTGAGTCTTAATTACGTTAATACTAAACCTCTGATGAAGACTCAGTCACAATCCTCCGCGAGGTGAAAACTTCACTCGTCATTCTCATTCATAAATTGGCAAGATCACAGAAACTATTTAACTCCTGTCAAGTTAATATCACATCTCTTATAGTAATCTTAAATTCCTTAAATGAAATTTTTCTAACTTTGACTTGCTAAGTTAAAATGTTAAATTTTAGCAAATCAAAGATAATCACTTCTACCTGTCTGATTTTCAATACAAAAAGGAAGTTGAGGCATGTAAAAAGACAGGAAAAAACGTCACTTTTATTAATATTCAAAAATATGAAAGTGATACAAAACGCTTTCTTATACAATAAAATTAAGTGTTAAAACAAATAGTACAAAGAAGTTTCTCTTGCTCAGTAAAAGGTTGTACTCACTCCTTGAAACATTGAAGATATACGAACCTAGCCCTCTTGACTGTTGTCGGGAACTGCAGATCAACTTCTTCTCCTCTTGAGAACAATGGTGTTTCTCGAGGTCAAAATGTAGGAGAGCATTCAGATTTCACCCGACCAACTAGTGTGAAGGTCTTCACAAGGCCGTAATCCTTCACTTAATGGGAGCTCCACCACCAAAAAGTCATCTAATGAGCATGGGTTTTTCGTTGCCGTCACTTCTTTGAACAAGATTGGTGAAGGGAGGATCCAAGACCTTACTGGTGACGTCCTCTTTCCCGTGACCTTCAAATACGCCATGCTCATAGTAATCAGGAAGGATCCGAGACATTACTGGTGCATCATGTCCAATAATGTCTTGATGTGTATCGATAACTCCGCGGATCTTCCTCGCCCTTAAACAAAAGTTCTGACTTCCCGAGTGCTCGCCAATCGAGTAAGCTAGTTGTTCCAAATATCCTCCAATGGACACGACAAAGACACTGGAACTAGCACCATCGATATAGCCAGGAGCTGTAAGAAATAAAAAAAAACCAAGGGTTAAAATTCTGCAAAGACAAAAACAGGAAGCTAGAAGCACAAATGCGGGGCTAAAGTCATGAACTCCACACGTGAATCTCACAGATGCGGGGATAGAAAATATGAATCCAAATGAGTCTGATATTAGACTCGCGTCTGATAGTTGAGATGCGAGGCATCTATAAGAGATGCAGACGCGGTCTTAAAACTTTTTGAAGTTACTCAAGACGCAAACAATAAGAGGCCCGCATCTAAAGCTTCAAGACGCGGAGCTTGCCACATTCGCGTCTAGAGATCTCAAAAGAGCAGGCTTAAAATCTTCTAAGTCATAACCCCAAACGCGAGCCTCATATACAAAACTCACATTTTAAGTCTCAAAACGAGGAGTTCATCACGCTCAAACTTGAGACTTAGAAGTCAACATGCTCGCGTTTCATCAATTAAAGCGAAAGGCGCGTTTACAGAGCATGGACGCGTGAATCTCAAGAAAGCGGTTTTAGGAAGGGATTTAGAGACGAAGTCTCTTCATGGTCAGTGATGACAAAACTCCAAGAAAATTGAGCCTTATCATGGCAAAGGCTATTCCCGACCTGAAAAAAAGTTCTCTAGACGTTGGACTTCATTCATCAAGGCACGGCCATGAAAGCACCTAAAGTGATACTTTTTAATTTGAAATTACTTAATAATGATAATCTTCGAAGAAAATTGAAAGAAAGCATTGAGCTTTGGGTTCTGTTTGGCTCGGGAAAAATTTGGAGGATCATAATAAAATTTTCTTGAATCAATGAACGATTACAACAATCTTAAAAATTTTGATTACAAGAGAGAGAAGATATTCAAACTCAAATCTTCTCTTTGTTTAATGCTGGGTTCTTAATGTAGCGGTGAAAAGTGAATCTTATTTTTCGTTGACCGGGTGAATGTCACGAGCTTCTGAAAATCTTCTCTTCGGACTATGGACAGAGTAGCACAGCTCCTATCCAATAAAATCTCAAAGAGACTTGAGGCAAGAACAAACTTGTACTCAACAAGTTGTTAGAAGAGTTGAACTCTTTCGTATTCCTCAGCTAAAGATTCTGATTCTTCTGACCAAAACTTTTCGACGACCACCTTCCGACCCCTCTTCAGTAGCAAACTGAGCTATTTATAGGGGTTTCAGGGTTAAAATTGTCCCCTAAAATCCTCCATAATGGGGTTAACTCCCCTCATTACGTGGGCAGTAATTGACCCAATAATGAGGGTAGTTATAACTAAGACGCAGAGCTTCTTTGTAGTCGGAACGCGGGCTTCGAGCCTTGCATTTTGGATACGACTCTAAACCTTGCTAGACGCGGGTTTCAGGCTCTGCGTCTTGAGATTGCAGTGATGTTGAGACGCAGGCTTCAAACCTCGCGTCTTGGTACTGCACGGATGCCATACGTGGGCTTCATGTTCTGCATCTTGGTATTACACGAGTGGCTATGATTAGCCTCACGTCTGGAGTATAGACTCTGTTCTCTGATGACTTATTTTCAGTAATTTTTAGACAGTCTACAGAACCCCTCCAAAGTTTCAAAATTCCGTGGTTGACTGAGACGGGTTTCGAAATACTTTAGACTTTTCTTCTAGCAGCAATGCTCTCAAGACTAGACTAACAATCTTCTGAGATATCTTAAGCTTGATCTTGTCTGGAAGTTGGTCTCCGTGAGTGTACAGTTAAACTCTTTGAAGCCAGCAGAAATGATCATTGTGAGTGTTTAGATACGCAGTCCAGATATCCTTGATGCTCTGAGCTGGTTGTTGGTGTACAGTTGAACTGGAGAGAAATAGTCATCTGCTTATGCCAGTGTACTGTTGAACTGATTGCAGAAGCAAAGACTGAACGCAAGTCATGTAGACGCATAGGTCATGTTACCTTGGAAATGCGGACCTCATCTGAAGTAGAAACACAACTCTTATTTACTAGAGTGGAGAGGCGAATATTGAAGTGGAGACGCAGCTCTCATTTTGTTAAAGTAATGTGGACTTCAAGGTGGTGACGTGGTCCTTCTTTAAAGAGACGTGGTCCTGTTAAATTGAGACTCGCGTTCTGAGGCATTGCCACGTGTCTGGCAGAATTGAGGAGACGTTTTTCCTTTAATATGCGAGGATCGTGTTCAAGGCGCATGCCACATGTCGAGTGGAGCTTGAGGAGACATCTTTCCCTTAATAAGTGATTTTCGCGTTCAAGGCGCGATGCCACGCGTCAGGCGGAGATTGGGCTCGAGACATGTGTCGCGTATCTCAGTGGATTACTGTGTCTATAAAGACATCAGTCTTTCAAGAGTCATCATTAGACTCTTTTCTTCTCCACTGAGCCCTGCGTTGAGGACTTTCAAAACTTAAGAAACGCTCCGAGCTTTTTTCTTCCATCTCTTATCTTCTATACAGAATTCACGGTCGAAATAGTCCCAAAAACAAAACCTGTGGCTTCGTCGTCGAGCACTGTCACTCCAGAGGTTCAAATGGGTGGCTCTTCCACACAAGAAGCCCCCATTTCAGGTAAAAAACCATTTGAACTGGTTTACACCATTAAGGTACTTGGATTTGTCTTAACTCTTAAGTCTCTTCTGAACTAAACCGCCGACGCGAGGCATACGTCCGCGTTTTTTACATTCAGACGCGTCTCTTGCACTAGTAGGCAAGACGTAAGTTTGACGACCTCTGTGTCTTTTGCTTTATCAGCTCGAGTCCGTATCTATTTGTTGAATGCGCCCTTCATTGAGCCTTGAGTTTTGATCCTAACACTTAAAGAATTTCTCTAAGTGGGGGAAAGTTCAGACGCGGATTTCGTGTGGACCTTGCTTCTTTGAGTTTAGACGTGGGTTTTGCTCATTTCCACGTCTAGACTCAATCCTGCGTCTGAGCTTCAAACACTTAGTCATTTTTCTTTTAGATTTTTGACTATGTGTTATCCTCTTTGCAGTGCGATATTCCTCCAGTCCTCTATCCAAGAACTGCCATTTTGGACACGTAGGTGGCGCTGATCCGAATCTGACCTTCATGCTTCAAAGGACTGCTCCAGTGTTTGCTCTGAAGTCAGAGAGCGTCAGGACTGGCTCAGCAACCCAAGCAAGACCACTAAGTCACTTTTGGGGACTTGTGTCATTGGTGTTTCCCAGAGTAAAAATTCACGTGTCTCATCCACACTGGATTTTATATTCGTTTAGAAATTAAGGCTAATGGCTTTTATTTTTATGCCATTAATTATAGGCCTTCTGGCGATCCTATAAATAGGCCTCAGGCTCTTAACAATCATTCATCTCGACTGTTTTTCTTTGTGACCATGCACTCTAAGGGACTTCGTCTTGATTTTTTTCCTTCAAGGGCCTTCTTCAATGGCATATGTTCTAGAGAACAAAAGAACTCAAAGCTTTACTGTTTTCTTTCAAGCTTCTTCAAAAATTATCACTGTTAAGTGATTTCAAAATTAAAAAGCATCGCTTCAAGTGCTTTCACAGCCGTGCCTTGACAAATGAAGTTCAACTTCTAGAGAATTCTTCTTCGAGTAGGAACTGGCTTTTGCCATGATAAGGCTCGGTCTCTCTGAAGTTCTGTCATTCTCGTTCATCAAGAGACTCAGTCTCTTGATCTCTTTCTGAAATCTTTTTCTTGGGATTTATGCATCCCTGCTCTGCAAACGCGCCTTTCACATTACTTGATGAAACACGAGCTTATTGACTTCAAAGTCTAAGTCTCAAGTTCTTCAGACGCGAGTGTGGTGAACTCTGCGCTTGGGTCTTGAAACGTGAGTTTTGCATATGAAGCTCGCGTTTAAGGTTCTTGACTTGGAGAATTTTATGTCTGCTCTTTTGAGACTTCTGGACGCGAATGTGACAAGCCCTGCGTCTTAAACGTGAGTGTGGCAAACTCTACATCTTGAAGTTACCTCGGGCAATTTTAAGACCCGTATCTACATCTTTGATTTATGCCTCACGTCTCACATATCAGACGCGAGTCTAACACCTGACTGCATTTGAATACATATTTTCTATCCCTGCGCTGGTTAAATCCGCATCTGGAGTTCATGACTTCAGCCTCGCGTTTGCGGTTCTGACTTTCTGTTTCTGTCTTTGTAGAATTTTAACCTTTGGGTTTTTTTTTCAGGTTCTGGCCATATCGATGTGTCGGTTCTAACCTCTTTGCCGGGTTCAAGGGAGAATATTTGGACCAGGCAGGTTGTTTGGCGAGCACTCAGGGTGTCAGAACTCCTGTCCATGGGCGAGGAGGATCCGCGCGGTTGCTGATACATATCAAGGCCTTATTTGACATGACGCACCAGTAATGCCTCGGGTTCTTCATGGTCACAGTAGGTATGGTGCCTTTGAAGGTCACGGAAAAAAGGACGTCACCAGTAAAGTCTCGGATCCTCTCTTCACCAATCTTACCCATGCTCATTGGAGGACTTTCTGGTGGAGGAGCTTCCCATTAAGTGAAGGATTATGGCCTTATGAAAATCTTCGCACCAGTTGGTCGGTGGAATCAGAATGCTCTCCCGCATTTGACCTTGAGAAACACCATTGTTCTCAAGAGGAGAAGAAGTTGATCCGCTATTCCTGGTCGCAGTCAATAGGACAAACTTCATGTATCATTAATGTTTTGAGGAGTGAGTACAACCTTTCACTAGGCAAGAGGGATTCTTTGTACACTTTTATTGTAACACTCAATCTTATTGTATAAGAGAGCGTCTTGTATCACTTTCATATATTTGAATATTAATAAAGTGACACTTTTTTTGGTCTTCTTACATATCTTGACTTCCTTTATATATTAAAAATCAAACATGTAGAAGTGATTACCTTTGATTTGCTAGAAATGTAACATTTTAACTTAGCAAGTCAAAGTTAGAAAAATTCCATTTAAGGAATTTAAGATTACTGTCTGAGGTGTGATATTAACTTGACAGGAGTGAAATAATTTCTATGGACTTGCCAATCTATGGATAAGAATGACAAGTGAAACTACACCCATTGGGGATCTAGAGGAATCTTTACCGTTAGAGGTGTGATGTTAACTTAACGGGTTGAATTAAATATTATCAGAGGTGTGATATTAACTTGACAAGGATGTGAGTTAGAGGTGTAATATTAACTTAGCTCCACGGGAATTTCAGTTTCATTTGGGAAAATCGAAAATACCACTGTCATAGGTGTAGTGTTAAACTTGACAGTGGAGGTAATGCTAGAGGTGTAATTTTTAACTTGGCATTAGTCATCTCGACTTCAATATGAAAGTTCGAGGGAAAGTTATTGTCATAGGTGTATTGTTAAACATAACAATGAACTGGATGCTAGAGGTGTGATGTTAAACTTAGCATTGCTCATCTCAGCTTCGATATGGAAACCTGAGAAAAAGTCATTGACATAGGTGTATTGTTGAACTTAACAATGAACTAGATGTTAGAGGTGTGATGTTAAACTTAGCATCGCTCATTTCAGCTTCGATATGGAAGCCTGAGGAAAAGTGACTGTCAGAGGTTTAATATTAAACTTAGCAGTAACTTAATCACTGTTAGAGGTGTAGTGTTAAACTTAATAGTAATTTGTCAGAGGTGTAGTGTTAACATGACAATAGTTGATTTTCGATATGAGCAATTTTGAGGATTTGTCATTCTGTTGATGAGAATTGATAAGTGGAGTTTGGAATATCAGAGGTGTAGTATTAACTTGATAAGAATTGATTTACAATATGAGCAATTTTGAGGACTTGTGACTCCATGCAAGAGAGAAACAAGTGAAATTTGGAATGTCAGAGGTGTAGTGTTAACTTGACAATAATTGATTTGCGATATAAGCAATTTCGAAGACTTGTGACTCCATACAAGGGAGAGACAAGTGAAGTTCGTACTCGCTGGGGAGCATTAAAACTTTCCATTATTAGAGGTGTGGTATTAAACTTAACAATGATTGAGCTTGTGGACCTACCACTCTATGGGAGAGAACTGGTAGGGGACTTTGGTAGAAAATAAGATGAATTGTCAGAGATTTAATATTAACATGACAATCATTGATTTTCTAGAGACATGGGAGGTTCACTCTTAGAGGTATAATATTAACATAACAGCGGAGATTACAAATGAGTTTCGTTGTCAAAGGTTTAATATTAACTTGACTGAATTCGCTGGGAATCAGGAAATCTGGCTTGTCAGATGTTTACTGTTAACGTGACAAGTCCCAGCTCATTTTGTTGGAGAAATAAACACAAGTATTTTTGTGGCCCTACCATTCTGTGAGTGAGAATTGGTAGGAGATTTTGGATGAGAGGACGGGACCAAGTCCCTTAGGATTTTTAGCAAACCCTCAGCTATCAACGGATTTGGTGTGCTTTTACCAACTACCGTTTGAGTTAGGCTAGCCATGCTATTCCCCTCAGCATGATGAGTGATCGAAGACTAATGTTGGACTTAAAAGCTAATATTTTCCTCTATCCTTAGCCGTCAGAGGCGTCGGATGTCCATAGATAAGCTAGAGAAGAGTAACGAAGTTATAACCAAAGTCTTGCACTTTGTATCTTCTTTCAATGTTTACATCATACATCATGATGTAACTCGCGCTCGATCGGCTCGACATTGATTGAGTAGAACGTGATCCAGTGAAGGAGGAAGAAGTTTTTCTTTGGCACCCTTCCAAACATCTTGGATCCTGAAAGTTTCGATCAAATGTGTAGTATTAACCTGATCAGGAGAAGAATGTTATCAAGGATAGTATTTCTTCAAGAATTTGTCATTGATTGGCATCATGAGCGTATCACCGTCTGGGGTTATAAGGCGATATGCTCCATTTGTGTAAACTGACTCCACTACAAATGGTCCTTCCTATTTGGGCTGAAATTCCCTTTGGTCTTATGCGTCATCACCATGGGTCTTCTGACCGCTAAGACAAGGTCACCTTTCTTGAAAGTACGCTCCTTGACTTTCTTGTTAAAGGCTCTAGTAATTTGAGCTTGATATAGCTCGATTTGCTGTTGAGCTTGCAGGCATTTATCATCTAAAACCTCCAGCTCTTGGAGTCACATTCGATGTTTCTCCTCATTTCTCATCTCTATTGTCAAGGCGACGCAAAGAGATGGGATCTAGATTTCTAATGGGAGTACAGCTTCACACTCATATACCAGACAAAATGATGTAGCTTTCGTCGGGGTTTGAACCATCGTGTGATAAGCCTATAAGCATTCACCTAATTTATCGTCCCAGTCATATTGGCTTTTTGAGACGAATTTCTTGAGAAGTATTCTAATAGTCTTGTTGAAATCTTCTGCAAGGCCGTTAGCGGCTGGATAGTATGCCGTTGAAGACACACTCTGGATTCTGAACTTATTGCAGAACCTTTGAAAGGCTTGGCTGACGAACTGGGGCCAATTATCATGGATAATTCATCGTGGCACGTCAAAGCGGTAAATGACGTGATGTTTAACGAAGCTGATCACATCAGATTTCTTTACCTCCCTCAAGGAAATAGCTTCAGCCCATTTAGAGAAGTAATCGGTTATAGCTAAGATAAACCGCTGGCCTTTTGATGAAGGTGGGCTGATGGGGCCAACCACGTCCTTTCCCCATATCTCTAAAGGCCAGGAAGAAGTTATAGGGTGAAGATGTCCTGGTGCCTGGTGGATGAAGTCACCATGGACCTGACAGGTGTGACATCGCTTGGTATAAGCGATGGTGTCAGGAATCATCTTTGGCCAATAATACCACAGTCTTCAGAGTTGATCTCTAAGCTTCGGACCAGGCTGATGAGCTCCACACATGTCGTCATGTGCTTCTTTGAGTATTTCATGTGCCTCCTTTGGTGACAGGAACCGGAGGAGGATCCCATCATGCGATCGGCGATACAACGCTCTTGTGATCGCATTGTGATAGAATTTAGGGGCTATTCTTGAGCTAATCGATATATGGGAATCGCTAATCCCTGAGCTCTGGACCTGTTGAAATTTCTAGAGTTTCTTTGACTTGAAGGTCTGTTGGCTTTTGATTGTCTTCAAAGGCGAATCTTGGAAAATACAAGTCATGGCTGTAGACAAGTATTTTTTCTGTCGTTCTGGCTGGAAAAGCTTAGGAAGCAGCTAAAGATGCCAGGCATCTACATGCGTATTTTGCTGGCGAGGTACATGGTCGATATAGAAGTTTCTGAACCTCTCTGCTATGTAGATAGTTGCGTTATAATAAGGTACCAAGTCTTTATGTATAACTTTGTACCCCCCGCGAACCTAGTTAACGATGAGCTTTGAGTCACTATATGCTTTGAGATTTTTAACGCCAATCTCATCAGCGATTTGCATTCCAATCAATAGAGCATTGTATTCCGCTATATTGTTGGAACATGGCTTAGTTAATAAGAATGCACGAGGGATTACATAGTTTTGTGGGGAGACAAGTACTACCCCCACTCCTGCTACGATATTTCCTCGCAGTCCCGTTCTTGACACACCGTCGAAGAAGAGTTGCCACACCTGTTCTTAGAAAGATGTCTGGGTGGGTCAAGCAAACTTCAGCGACCTCGTCTAGGAGATCCTCATAAAGTTTGATCGCCTTTAGATCTGGATGCTCAGTCAAGAAATCTGCCACCGCCTGTCCCTTTATAACTTTTTGTGGCAGGAATTTCATCTCATATTGGGAGAGCAACATGGCCCATTTTGCCAATCAACCATTTAGTGATGATGGCTTTGTCATAAGAAACCTTAAAGAATTGACTTTTGATTTAACATGTATGGTTTGGCCCACCAAGTAGTGTCGCATTTTCTGGACGGCGAATACCAAACCAAACATTCTTTTTCGATCGGGTTGTACCGATGTTCCGCTCCGATCAAAGTTCTACTCAAAAAAATAGATTGTCTGCTCGTATCCCTGATCATTATTCTTGGCTAGTAAACCTGTAGCACCCCGTACCCGGGATACGTACCCAGATACGAGTCCCAAAATTTTTTCGACCATATTGCTCAATTTTCTTCCTATATGTGTTTTTAAGTTGTGATTACTTATATTTTTGAGTATCGGATCTGAATTCTCAGACCAAGAGTAAGCCCTGACCCGGACCGGGAACCCGATACCAGCCAGTAGCCCGATTTGACTTTCTGGTAGTCCGATATGACTGATTTTAGTTTCAAAGAGTATTTTGTAATATTTTAAAGTTTTCATGATTTTCTGAAATTTTCCGAAATTTTTCTGCAAAATCTCCAAAACCGGTGTCTGTCGGCATCGCTGACCGATTCCTGAATTTTTAGTTTTCAAATGGGTTTGAATTTTTAGAAACGGCTTTCACAGTACTTCTTAGAATTTCATTTTCTATCTAAATACATTTTTCTGAGATTTTTCTAAATTTATCAAAATTTGACCGATTCTGGTATCGGCCGGTATCGCCGGAAGATTCCAGGATTTTTATTTTGAAAATTACATCGAATTTCTTGAATCCAATTTCATCGTGTATCTTAGAATAAGATTTGCTATTTTTGAGAATTTTTCGGTGCGTTTCTGAAACAGTCGAATTTTCGTCTTATTTAAATAATAATATTTTTACCGACGATTTCTTTTCTAGTTTTTCCCTCCTCCACTCTCCTACTTTATGCTACCAGAAATTTTAACAAATAAAATATATAATAATAAAATTTTTTAAATATTTTATTTCCTTTTTCTTATTTTTTTCAATTTTCTTTCTTTTATTTCATTTTCTTTTATTATCATTAATTTCTTCCCCATTTATCGGCTTAATCCACGCCCGCCGCCGCCCGACAGCCATAGGGATGCGCAGCCCTATCACCTCCCCCTAAACTATCAAATCCTCCCCCTCATCATCTATTAAACCACCAATATCTCCATTTCATTTCAAGGAAAATCCAAATCCAAAGAAATAACTTCATCTTCCTCCTCCAAACAAACCCACTCACGCACCACTACCACCGCCGCCTCCACCTTCACCACCACCGCCTCCGGCCACTCCTAAGCCACCCAATCAACTCCCCAACAACTCCTCTTCACACCACCATCCCCTTCCACCACCAACAACCTCTCATCACCACCAATTTCATCAAAACCCACCTCCATTACCACAACTTCATCTCCAAAATTCAACATCACCACCACCAAATTCTCCACTCTAATCAACCCAACATCATCTCCTCCTCCTCCTCTACCTCCCCACAACCTCCAATCATCATCACAACCACCACCACCATCATCTTCCACCACCACCAAAATAACCCAACCACAACAAAACATCAAACCCAACACCACCTCCCTCTCCCCACCGGCCGCGCGCGCGCCCTGCACCACCGGCGGCGCCGCCGCCGCCGCTAGGCCGCCGCCGCCGCCGCTAGGCCGCCGCCGGCGGTGGCCGCCGCCGGACCGCCTCCTTCTTCTCTTTTCTTTTCTTTCTTTCTTTCTTCTTTTCTTTCTTCTTTCTTTCATTCAAAACTCCAATCATTCCCTAAATAAAACACTTTTCCCCCCTTTCCAAAAATACCCTCTACCATTCCTAAAAATCACTTCCCTATATTTACAAACCCACCCCCCTTCCATTTTAATTTCTATTTCCCTTTTATAAACACCATATTTTTCTCTTTTCTCTCTCTTCTTCTTCCTACAACTTTCTCTCTCCTCTCTCTCTCCTCTCTCATTTTTCCTCTAATATTTATATAAATATTTATAATTTTATATCTTAATATACAAATTACGGGCTAGTGGATTTTCGTGCGGGACGCCGATTTTCTGGACTTTTGACCGGTATTTCACCCCGGTTTCAGGCGAGTGCTTATTACTAAATTAAAAATAATTACCCTTGTATTTATAACATGATATTGACATGTGGATAATTTAAAATGCCTAATGCTTGCTATGATAATTTTGGTACATAATCGTCATGATATATTTAATTCCGATAATTGTTATGCTATGTTTAATTCCGATAATTGCCATGCTATATTTAATTCTGATAATTGTCATGCTATATTTAATTCCGATAATTGCCATGCTATATTTAATTCCGATAATTACCATGCTATATTTGACACGATAATTGCCATGTTATATTTGACACCGATGTTTGTCATGCTACACTTGACCCGTGACATCTTACACCGTTGCTCAATATTTACACCGGTATTCAGTATTTACACCAGCGCATGGCATGTTACATTTGATACATGATATACGACACCGGCACTCAGTATTTACACCGGTATTTAATATTTACACCGGTACTTGGCATGCTATATTTGACACCGGTACTTTCCCTGCTATATTTGACATATGGTACCTAACATCGATACTTATCATGCTATATTTGACACTTGATATATGACACGGTATTTGACATGCTATATTTACCACCTGATATATATAACACCTGATACCTGACACCTGACACCTGGCATCTGTATATCCTGGTATATTCATGATTATTATGTGACCAGACATCTGACACTCCTGTATCTCCTGTACTCCTGTATCTCCTGAACTCCTGTACTCCTGAACCCCTAGAAAAGGGTGACTCCTGATATTATACTCATGATATTATACTCCTGTTAATTCCTGTAGTTGGAAGATCATGGTTATACTGTGTACACTTGTGAACATTATCTTTGAGCAATATATATAACAAAAATACTCAACTTACACTGGGTGGGAGAAACTGATGGAAACCGGTATGATGTCATATTTATAATGGTGATATATCTGAAGTGTCGTGTGGGGCGCGTAATGATAAGTCCCCGGAAGTAGCAGCCTGAATCTGAAGTGTCGTGTGGGGCGCGTAATGATAAGTCCCCGGAAGCAGTAGCCTGTACTCCTGAGCTAGTCCCGGGCAGAGACGGGACCCACTATAAATATGAGCCATCAGATTTATCAGTTTCCAAATAATAACTCGTCTTATTCATAAGTGGATGTATGTGTGCCGGTAGCACATACAAAAGCATATGAATCGGATGAATAACATAAAACAACCAAACAGTAATAATGTTAGGAACGTGTGATATTTGGTCTCTCCTTTGTTCGGGTCCTGGTACTCACATATCAGACCCGAGTAAGTCCTACAGAGTGCGAACTCTAGTAAGGACTATCGGTGATGTGAGACGCTGGTAGGGAGGTGATTGAAATATCAAACGGTACTGACTATTATTATTAGATTAATTAAAATACAACACCTTTATATTCTCCAGTTATAGTATTATGTTCTGAGTTGACACCTTGCCTTATGACATGTGATTTATGTGGTATATGATGATAACTCCAGACACACTCTAGTCCTGTTACCCTGAGGGCAACTCAAGTTGTATGAATTCAGATGATGGTGACATCGGATATGTGGTATATAGATAAGGGTTTCCTTATTTGGATTATCCCCTCGATGTATCAACCCCATGAATCCATAATCTGAGCTTATACCACTAGTTTTGTCAATACTTATATTTATCGCGTATTTAGTGTAATTATCACATGTTTAATGTATTGGTCGAATGATTATGTAAACTTATGCTCTCTATACCGCTTTTCATGTGTATTTTTCCGATTTAGACTTATTGTTATACATGTACTTACTTGATCTTAGATTTACTGTCATTTTCCTTATATTACTTGTCATTTCCTGTACCTGCATGCCTGAACCACGTCACTTGATCATGTACACGTGTGCTTATTATGCACGCCATTTGGCTTTATAATATGTACTCGCTGGGGTTGCTAACAACCCTGGATTCTCATGTCCAGATTCCAGAGTCTAGACCCTGGTGGCTTGGCTGTAGCTGATCGGAGCGCGCAGCGGATCCTCCTGTGGTGGTCCGAGTGTAGCAGAAGTTTGGGCGTCGTCATAGCTCTTCCTCCCAGCTTTTCTCCTGCTTAGCTCTCGAGGTCCCTCTAGTCGTGAGCATCTCTCAGTTTTATTATGTATGCCCCTTCATGTACTATACTCTTGTATTTTCTAGTGATGTAATATTCCTGTAATATTGTATCACTTTCTGTGATAACCATGTACTTGCACTATTTCTGTTGGAATGTATGTTATCACTGTGCTTCCGTCTCTGATTCTTGCCTGTACTGATGCTTAGCGTATATACGTGGGGGTATTTCTGACCTGCGTATATACGTCGCAGTGGCGTCCCCGTACCCGCCGGGATCGGGGCGTCACAGGTTGGTATCAGAGCCTAGGCTCTAACATCCTCAGTACAACTAGTTGGCAGATTAATGATGTATTAATCTGCAACTGGAGAGCATGAGTCTTGAATATACATTCCAAACGCAAGTACGGTGTTATCTATTCCTTCCTTGCAATCCTTTCCTTGGATCCTGAGACCCTTCTATCTTTCCCTTCAGCTTCTTCCCATCATCCCTTCAACCAACTCAGATATGGAAAGACGGAGAACCCGTAACGGTGCTGGCACTTCTCGCGACAGTTCTAATGGAGATGGCGACAATATGATGAGGGTACTGCATGGCGCGATGGAGAGCCAGCATCAGCAGACAGAGCTCCTGCGGCAAGCATTATTGACAGCACCTAGAGAGCAGAGGCCTGGTAATGTATCCGATTTTAGGAGACTGCAGCCGGCTACATTTTCGGGTACAGAGAAGCCGTTGGACGCCGAGCAGTGGCTGATTGATACTACAGATCTTCTGAAATCAGCCCGGATCCCTGATCAGAACCAGGTGGAAGTGGTCAAGATACAGCTAAAGGATGTGGTAAGAACCTGGTGGTTGGCAGAAGAAGCAAGATTGGAGAGGCCTATTACTTGGGACCAGTTCTCTAAGAGTTTCTACGAGAGATTCTTCTCTAAGACGGCACAGAAGGAGATGGAGGATCAATTTATCAGATTGCAGCAGAGGGATCGAACTGTAGATGAGTATGCTGCAGAGTTCCTAAGACTGAGCCGGTTCGCGCCATACATGGTGGCCAATGAGGAGATCCGAGCGAGGAGATTCCAGCAAGGCCTGAGGATGCAGATCCAGATGTTTCTTATACCCCCAACAACTCAAGACGTATTCTCAGGTCCTTATCATCGCTCGTGAAGTAGAACAGGGATTGGAAAAGAAGCGTCAGGATGAGGTGCAGAGGAAGTCAGTAAAGAGATCCTTTCAGTTGAAGGGAGGTGAAGACTCAGTCGGACCCCTGGATACCCCACTAGCAGAGAAATTCCTCCAACCTCTCCCTCAGCAAATGAGATGTGGGTATTGTCGGAAGCTCGGGCACTACAAGCGTGATTGCAGAATGGCAAATAAGGTATGCTTAGCATGTGGGTCTGATGGTCATATGATAAGGGATTGTTCTTTCAGATGGATGGGGAGTACTACCCCGATTCAGCCAACAGTGAGAAGGGACCCAGGACCAATCGGCAAGAGAGCTCCACTCCCTTCCCCGCAATATGTCTTCAATCAAGCACAGAGAAGGCCAAGAGGAAGATCAGATGGGAGAAAGCGGAAAGCATGTCATTTGACCACCAAGGAAACTGAAGTACCAGATGAAGGAGAACAGAGAGTGGTGCCCTATATTTGGAACGAGGACCCCTAGAGGTGATACCTGTGACCACTGTCCTCATTTTATCATGTTTTGAGTTGGTAAATTTTTCATTATCATATCCATTCTATCATGATATTCCCATCAACCCTATTCTCTTCTATATTCATCCCCCTATAGAAATTTCGAGGACGAAATTTTTGTTAGGTGGGTAGATTGTAGCACCCCGTACCCGGGATACGTACCCAGATACGAGTCCCAAAATTTTTTCGACCATATTGCTCAATTTTCTTCCTATATGTGTTTTTAAGTTGTGATTACTTATATTTTTGAGTATCGGATCTGAATTCTCAGACCAAGAGTAAGCCCTGACCCGGACCGGGAACCCGATACCAGCCAGTAGCCCGATTTGACTGATTTTAGTTTCAAAGAGTGTTTTCTAATATTTTAAATTTTTCATGATTTTCTGAAATTTTCCGAAATTTTTCTGCAAAATCTCCAAAACCGGTGTCGGTCGGCATCGCTGACCGATTCCTGAATTTTTAGTTTTCAAATGGGTTTAAATTTTTAGAAACGGCTTTCACAGTACTTCTTAGAATTTCATTTTCTATCTAAATACATTTTTCTGAGATTTTTCTAAATTTATCAAAATTTGACCGATTCTAGTATCGGCCGGTATCGCCGGAAGATTCCAGGATTTTTATTTTGAAAATTACATTGAATTTCTTGAATCCGATTTCATCGTATATCTTAGAATAATATTTGCTATTTTTGAGAATTTTTCGGTGCGTTTCTGAAACAGTCAAATTTTCGTCTTATTTAAATAATAATATTTTACCGACGATTTCTTTTCTGGTTTTTCCCTCCTCCACTCTCCTACTTTATGCTACCAGAAATTTTAACAAATAAAATATATAATAATAAAATTTTTTAAATATTTTATTTCCTTTTTCTTATTTTTTTCAATTTTCTTTCTTTTATTTCATTTTCTTTTATTATCATTAATTTCTTCCCCATTTATCGGCTTAATCCACGCCCGCTGTCGCCCGCCGCCGCCCGACAGCCATAGGGATGCGCAGCCCTATCACCTCCCCCTAAACTATCAAATCCTCCCCCTCATCATCTATTAAACCACCAATATCTCCATTTCATTTCAAGGAAAATCCAAATCCAAAGAAATAACTTCATCTTCCTCCTCCAAACAAACCCACTCACGCACCACTACCACCGCCGCCTCCACCTTCACCACCACCGCCTCCGGCCACTCCTAAGCCACCCAATCAACTCCCCAACAACTCCTCTTCACACCACCATCCCCTTCCACCACCAACAACCTCTCATCACCACCAATTTCATCAAAACCCACCTCCATTACCACAACTTCATCTCCAAAATTCAACATCACCACCACCAAATTCCCTACTCTAATCAACCCAACATCATCTCCTCCTCCTCCTCTACCTCCCCACAACCTCCAATCATCATCACAACCACCACCACCATCATCTTCCACCACCACCAAAATAACCCAACCACAACAAAACATCAAACCCAACACCACCTCCCTCTCCCCACCGGCCGCGCGCGCGCCCTGCACCACCGGCGGCGCCGCCGCCGCCGCTAGGCCGCCGCCGGACCGCCTCCTTCTTCTCTTTTCTTTTCTTTCTTTCTTTCTTCTTTTCTTTCTTTCTTTCTTTCATTCAAAACTCCAATCATTCCCTAAATAAAACACTTTTCCCCCCTTTCCAAAAATACCCTCTACCATTCCTAAAAATCACTTCCCTATATTTACAAACCACCCCCTTCCATTTTAATTTCTATTTCCCTTTTATAAACACCATATTTTTCTCTTTTCTCTCTCTTCTTCTTCCTACAACTTTCTCTCTCCTCTCTCTCTCCTCTCTCATTTTTCCTCTAATATTTATATAATATTTATAATTTTATATCTTAATATACAAATTACGGGCTAGTGGATTTTCGTGCGGGACGCCGATTTTCTGGACTTTTGACCGGTATTTCACCCCGGTTTCAGGCGAGTGCTTATTACTAAATTAAAAATAATTACCCTTGTATTTATAACATGATATTGACATGTGGATAATTTAAAATGCCTAATGCTTGCTATGATAATTTTGGTACATAATCGTCATGATATATTTAATTCCGATAATTGTTATGCTATGTTTAATTTCGATAATTGCCATGCTATATTTAATTCTGATAATTGTCATGCTATATTTAATTCCGATAATTGCCATGCTATATTTAATTCCGATAATTACCATGCTATATTTGACACGATAATTGCCATGTTATATTTGACACCGATGTTTGTCATGCTACACTTGACCCGTGACATCTTACACCGTTGCTCAATATTTACACCGGTATTCAGTATTTACACCAGCGCATGGCATGTTACATTTGATACATGATATACGACACCGGCACTCAGTATTTACACCGGTATTTAATATTTACACCGGTACTTGGCATGCTATATTTGACACCGGTACTTTCCCTGCTATATTTGACATATGGTACCTAACATCGATACTTATCATGCTATATTTGACACTTGATATATAACACCGGTATTTGACATGCTATATTTACCACCTGATATATATAACACCTGATACCTGACACCTGACACCTGGCATCTGTATATCCTGGTATATTCATGATTATTATGTGACCAGACATCTGACACTCCTGTATCTCCTGTACTCCTGTATCTCCTGAACTCCTGTACTCCTGAACCCCTAGAAAAGGGTGACTCCTGATATTATACTCATGATATTATACTCCTGTTAATTCCTGTAGTTGGAAGATCATGGTTATACTGTGTACACTTGTGAACATTATCTTTGAGCAATATATATAACAAAAATACTCAACTTACACTGGGTGGGGGAAACTGATGGAAACCGGTATGATGTCATATTTATAATGGTGATATATCTGAAGTGTCGTGTGGGGCGCGTAATGATAAGTCCCCGGAAGTAGCAGCCTGAATCTGAAGTGTCGTGTGGGGCGCGTAATGATAAGTCCCCGGAAGCAGTAGCCTGTACTCCTGAGCTAGTCCCGGGCAGAGACGGGACCCACTATAAATATGAGCCATCAGATTTATCAGTTTCCAAATAATAACTCGTCTTATTCATAAGTGGATGTATGTGTGCCGGTAGCACATACAAAAGCATATGAATCGGATGAATAACATAAAACAACCAAACAGTAATAATGTTAGGAACGTGTGATATTTGGTCTCTCCTTTGTTCGGGTCCTGGTACTCACATATCAGACCCGAGTAAGTCCTACAGAGTGCGAACTCTAGTAAGGACTATCGGTGATGTGAGACGCTGGTAGGGAGGTGATTGAAATATCAAACGGTACTGACTATTATTATTAGATTAATTAAAATACAACACCTTTATATTCTCCAGTTATAGTATTATGTTCTGAGTTGACACCTTGCCTTATGACATGTGATTTATGTGGTATATGATGATAACTCCAGACACACTCTAGTCCTGTTACCCTGAGGGCAACTCAAGTTGTATGAATTCAGATGATGGTGACATCGGATATGTGGTATATAGATAAGGGTTTCCTTGTTTGGATTATCCCCTCGATGTATCAACCCCATGAATCCATAATCTGAGCTTATACCACTAGTTTTGTCAATACTTATATTTATCGCGTATTTAGTGTAATTATCACATGTTTAATGTATTGGTCGAATGATTATGTAAACTTATGCTCTCTATACCGCTTTTCATGTGTATTTTTCCGATTTAGACTTATTGTTATACATGTACTTACTTGATCTTAGATTTACTGTCATTTTCCTTATATTACTTGTCATTTCCTGTACCTGCATGCCTGAACCACGTCACTTGATCATGTACACGTGTGCTTATTATGCACGCCATTTGGCTTTATAATATGTACTCGCTGGGGTTGCTAACAACCCTGGATTCTCATGTCCAGATTCCAGAGTCTAGACCCTGGTGGCTTGGCTGTAGCTGATCGGAGCGCGCAGCGGATCCTCCTGTGGTGGTCCGAGTGTAGCAGAAGTTTGGGCGTCGTCATAGCTCTTCCTCTCAGCTTTTCTCCTGCTTAGCTCTTGAGGTCCCTCTAGTCGTGAGCATCTCTCAGTTTTATTATGTATGCCCCTTCATGTACTATACTCTTGTATTTTCTAGTGATGTAATATTCCTGTAATATTGTATCACTTTCTGTGATAACCATGTACTTGCACTATTTCTGTTGGAATGTATGTTATCACTGTGCTTCCGTCTCTGATTCTTGCGTGTACTGATGCTTAGCGTATATACGTGGGGGTATTTCTGACCTGCGTATATACGTCGCAGTGGCGTCCCCGTACCCGCCGGGATCGGGGCGTCACAAAACCTCCTAAAGAATGATCCATCCCTCGAACGTATATTAGAAAAGGTTTTTCTGATACCGGAGCTATAAGAACAGGTGGTCGCATGAGGTACCATTTGATTTCCTCGAACGCTTGATGACAAGTATCGTCCCAAATAAATGAAACACCCTTCTTCATCAATTTGGTGAAAGGTTGGCATCATCCTGAGAGATTGGAGATAAACCTCCGTATATACGCTAATCGCCCTTGCAATCCTCTAAGCTCTCTGAGATTCCTTAGAGGTTGCATCTCCTAAACAGCGCGGACTTTTTCTGGGTCAAGGTGAATTCCTTTGGATGTAACAACAAACCCTAAGAATTTACCGCTGGCTACCCCAGGAAGGATTTGGTGGGATTCATTTTTAACTGATGTTCCCGCATTATATCGAATACTGTCTTCAGATCTGCTATGTGATCTCCTTTGGGCTTTTTACTGCAATGTCGTTGACGTTACATTCCACTATTTTGCGTATATGCTCGTGAAAAATTACATTCATAGCTCTCTGGTATGTTACTCCCGCGTTCTTTTATCCGAAGGGCATAACAATATAGCAATACACCCCCAATGGCGTTCTGAAAAATGTATGCTTTTCATCATCAGGGTACATCTTGATTTGATTGTATCCCGAGAATTCATCCATAAAGGACATCCGTTCAAACCCACACATGTTGTCGATCATGACATTTGTGATTGGAAGGGGGAATTCATCTTTAGGACAAGCCTCATTTAGATCATGAAAATCAATGCAAACCCAGATCTTCCCATTTTTCTCGGTAACAGAGACGATATTGGCTACCCAATCAGGGTATTGTTCTTCCCTGATAAAACAGGAGTCTATAAGCTTCTGGACTTCCGATTGGATTGCTTCTATTATTTCTGGACAGAACCGTCGCTGCTGTTGTTTGACTGGTTTCGCATCCGAATTGATGTTTAGGCGATGCATGGCCACTTGAGGATCAAGCCCAGACATATCCTCGTAATTTCAAGCGAAAACATCTATATACTCCCGTACGATCTTCCTTCTTGGGGTGATAAGCTTTCGCTTATAAAGATGGGCTTAGGATTAGCCTCATCTCCCAGATTGATCTGGGTGACCTTATCTTCTGTGAGTGGTTCACGTTGTTCAAAACGAATATCCCAGAGAGTGTTTAGGTGTTTGATTTAAGGATCTATATTTGACTGGATCATTTCTTCAACTCTATCTTCTGGGTGGCTTGTTGAAATCATGTTTACCGAGATTTCTTTGAAGATGTTGTCGACGCTGACATCTGACTCTGACGATGATGTGCCTGACGAGCGGCAGTGATATAATGACTCTCCGACTCAGAGGATGACGAGATTGGAGTTGACACATAGCCCAACCCCCTGCGAGTTCGATAATAATAATCAGGGGCTTTCCCTTTTGGAACGAAAGATCGAAGCAATGTTCTCCTTCATTTGCCAAAGTTCATGCCAGGACCATTTGTTAGGTCTTACCCCATGTTCTCCTTCATTCTGAGTACATTTGGCTCATAATGAGAGAATTGAAAGATTCATCCTCGCTTTCAGAGTCTTCGCGAGTCATTGATTGGATTCGACTCTTCCAAAAAGAATTGGTCTTTGGCCTTTGCGTCTTGCTGGGACAATGAATAACGATCCTTATGCATCACTGATGCCTTGATATGCCGTAAGGGATGACCTCACCGGTACATGCAATGATGTCAGAGCACCTATTGCCGACCAGGGGTCATCATCTACATCGATACTAATGTTTGACGGCATGGAATCAGAAGAAAATACAGAAAAGTAAGCCAAATCTAATTCTTCATTAATATACCACTCGCTACATCATTGGCGGAGTAATTGACATCGAGCTTATTAATGCTCGTTATAAATGGGTTCAGCTTCCAAAGACATTCTTCTTCTGCCTCTGATTCAATGTCAGCTTCATTACCAGAGTCTGGTTCCTCTGGCTGGGGATTCTCGTTCGTCTCTAGAGATTCTTGGTACAGGAGGGAGTCTGTGAAGTAGTTCTCTACCCCCTTGAACGGATGCTTTTCGACAATCAGCGTTCAGACTTTTCCGTCTCCGTCAATATATTTCATGACTTGATGGAGAGTAGAGGGGACGATGGAGTTGCGATGAATCCACGATCGACCCAGCAACAAATTATATGAAGTATCAGCGTCAACAACATAGCACGTCACTTCAGATCTTAAGTCTCTGATCTGACATTTGAGTTTGATCTTCCCTATTAGGCGCGTACCATTGGCATAGAAACCATAAATAGTGTTTGGGCGGCGCTCAATCAATGAGTGGGGATCCCCAAGTGCTGCATGACCCGGCGAGTCATAATGCTCAACCGAATCCTTGATCTACTTGAATGCGGCTTACTTCAGACGATCCAATATACCCTATGAAGTACAGGAATCTATCATGTTTCCCCTTA
The DNA here is from genome assembly GCA_038442645.1 of Agave tequilana. Lineage (NCBI taxonomy): Eukaryota > Viridiplantae > Streptophyta > Magnoliopsida > Asparagales > Asparagaceae > Agave > Agave tequilana. Next base: position 111,671 of record JAVJIF010005436.1, read on the forward strand.
ACCTGCATGTTGTCTGGCGTAAAGGTGATGCATGGGGCATGTTGAGAGGTGTGAAGGCAATCTTCTTCGCCTTCCTCCTCTGGCCCAGCCGGGATCTGGGCTATGAAGACCTTAGCATCAGCTAAATCTTCTCTCAGAGCTTCGCTTGTTGACTTTGACAGTCTTAGGAGCTGGTAAAGAGTGATCCTAGCCAGGATATTTGGCAGTTGAGCCAAGACATCAAAGCGGTAAGGTGTTGATGATCCTTCCGCTTTGTCTTTCGGGAGGGCCTTGGCATACCGAAGCTCTTTTTGCTTCTCCACGGGTTGCTTCGTGGATGGCTTTGTTGTCTCGGGGATAGGTTTAGGAGAACTTGTCACCATCTCGTCGTACTTCAAGTACGACTGACCCGAACGAGTTTCGGCCATGAGCAGTATAATGAGCTCTGCAGCAAGGACGATTGTCTCTTCCTCCGAATTGGTTAGTGAGGGGACATCAGCCTCTGCTTCCGGGGAAGAGGTGCACACCACATTACAAGGTGCAGTTTTTGCCTTATTTTTAGACTTTTTGTTGGCAATCGTAGTCCATTGTTAGCTTTCCACAAGGTCTGGATGAACCCATATGATTTCTCCCTGAGGCGTAGGAACAGGAACGAGACCTTTCTCTTGCTAGTGGAGTGGATCTGTATTGATCATTCTTAGTTCCCCTTTCGGGATGGGAACTACTCCGGCCGGTGTCGGCGGTTAATCCCCGAACTGAAGAAATGACGTCATGTTTGCCGTCACTTTCTTCTGTTCTGGGAGGAGTTTAAGCACCTCTGCATCAATCAAAACTTAGAGGATGTCTTTGAAGATGTAACAGCTCTTCGTAGGGTGCCCCAGCATCCTATGGTACAAGCAGCAGTTGGGATTGTCGGTCTTGCCGACCTCCTCTGGACGTCTAGCTTCAGGAAACTTTAATCCGTTGCACTTGTTGAGTAACTTGAACAACGAATCGACATGCTCATCCTTGAAGGAGTGCTACATGTTGGCGCGCAGCTGAATTAAAGAACCACCCCCTTTAGTCGGCTGAGGTTTAACGGGAGATTTTGTCTCTGTTGCCAATGTATCCTTCCTTTTTGACTGGAAAGATACTTCTGGCGTGCGCCTTGTCGACTTTTTGGGTCTTCTGCCTTAACCCTGGCGACAATTATTGGTCCCGAAATGATACCAATTGTAGGATCTAAAATATACGTCAACACAATACTAGAACAAAGGATGATTAGCGTTAAATATAATCTTGCACAAAAGGAAATTAAATCACAGAAAGTAAATCAAACGCAAACACAAGTGATTTATCCTGATTCGGTCTTCTTGACCTACATCCAGTCTCCAAGCCACCCACTTGAGATTTTTCTTTAGCCTTTGATTTTGTACGCCCAAAATCAACGCCTTGTATGCCACTTGACAAATCTCCTTTGCCAAATGTATACAACTCTTATTATAAACCAAGAAGACGACAACACCTTGTACAACCTCTCTTAACCCGAAGATGCTCTTGTATAATCTTTCTCTTTGATGAATACAAATAAATCCTATAAGCCTTAAATCTGTATGTGATCGTGAATAAGGACTCTTATAAGTAGACTCTCAGAAATCTTCACTAAAGGATTAGAATTTGAGTGAAGAATTGAAAGTAGAAACAGTTTTCTGAAAAACAGATTTTTCAATAGAATTTTTGGGCAAAAAACTATTGATATGAATTGGCGTATTTAGCCTAGGGCAACATCTTTATTTATAGGTGAAATCTATAGTCAGTTAGGGTAGTTATCAGGACAAATTTAAATTTGAAGCGTTAGATAAAACACCAGAAATTAGACACTGACTAACAGTCAGAAACTGCCATCAGTTGACTTGAGGTTGGGGGTTTGTCAACTAGGGGAACAATTTTTGCCTAGATTAGTCGATTAATAATGGGAGCAAGTAGACTAGGAAAAGACTGATACATGAGATAAGTTTCTGCAAACTGAACTTAGTCGACCAGTAAAAAGTATAAGTCGACTAGGACATATATTAGTCGACTATAACAACTGATAAGTCAACTAATAGTGCATACAGATCAGAAACAGAAAATTGGTATGTATCTTGAAGAAAACTAAGTTGACTACAGTTAGGAGTTAGTCGACTATAATTGGTATAAGTCGACTAATAGGAGTATAAGTCGACTATAAAGCTTATGATGTGTTGTGTATGTTTAAGACTTTTAACATTCTAATAAACAATACAATACACATTCATAACCATTATCCTTGGGAAGTCTTGAGCATGTAGGACTCTTGTATAAGCTTGTGAGATAGAGCTCCATGAAATGGCTTCATAAATGTATCATCAAAATCAAGTTCCAACATTCTCCCCCTTTTGACGATGACACTTTATGTGCATGAAAACTCCCCCTGCAGAGAATATGTTATATGTTCTCCCCCTGCATAAAACAGGTTATAACAGATTTACAAAAACATGTATTCTCCCCCTGCAAAAAATATATTATAACAAATATGTATAATAAATGTTTGAAATATTTTTCTTATCAAAATTTTTATATGGTGCTGAAAGATAAACATTAGAATGGTACCAATCATTATAAGATCAAAGCATTAACCTTTAGGAATCCAAACCCAATTTGAATTTGGTTTCCATCTGTTAGTATACACATAATTGCATGAATTATATATAGAATGTATGTATGATATAATATAAGCATTTTTATCAACAATGCTTATGTTTTTAGGAATCCATATGAACTTGTTCTTAATTCTTTTTTAAATAATATCAGTATTTCTTTTCACAAAAGAATTATATGGATTATGATTCTGTTTACTAACATGTGTAGATTTTCCACTCTGATTTAAGAATTCAAGACCATAATGATTATGTGACATCTTTTGATATGATAACAAATCATTTAACTTTTCTTTTCCTTGATTAAATTTAGTCACATTTTTAAAATCTCTTTATATTTCATTTTGAAACTTGATATGTCTTTATTTAAAACAGTAATTCTTCCATTTAAGGAAAAAGTTTCCTTTTTAAGCATAATATTTTCTTTTATAAACTTCTCACTATCATTTTTTAATGATGATATTACTTTTTCAAAATCATCTTTTTGAGAATTTATAGAAGAAATTTGAGAAACATAACATGAATTTTCTATGATAAGTTTTTTATTTTTTCGTTGACAAAACTTTATTCTTTATCTTTTCATTCTTAAGATCATTATACAATTCATGAAATGCATCTAAGAGTTCAGTATATTGTACCTCATCTTCTTCTTGAGCCATGAAACAAATATTGGCATGTTCAGTAGTTTCTTCTTCGTCAGAGGAAGAGGAATCACTATTTTCCCATGATGCTTGGTAATCTTTCTTCTTTTTAAACTTTTTGCTCTTGAATTTTTCTTTATTTTTGAGCAATGGACAATCTTTCTTCATATGACCTATTTTATTACAATTAAAACATTTAAACTTACCTTACTTCAAGAACTTTCTGAATTTTCTTGAGAACATTGCCATTCCTCTTCATCGTCATCTGAATTGTCCGTATCTGAGGATGCATGGAAGGTAAGTTCTTTCTTCTTTGAAAAAAGTTAATGTTCATCCTTTTTTCTGTCTTCCAGTTCTACTTCATATGCCATTAAATTATCAATGAGGTTTTATAATGACATAGTGGAGAGATCATTTGCTTCTTCGATTGTAGTTGTCTTCTTCTCCCATTCTGATGTGAGTGCAAGAAGGGTCTTGCGAACTTTTCGACTTGGGTGTATTCCTTTCAAGGGATGCTAAGGAATTTGTTATGTCGGTGAACCTTATTATCATTTCTGAAATTGTTTCGTTCTCCATCATTTTGAAGAGTTCGAACCTGCGAACAAGAACAGAAAGTTTAGATTCTTTATCCTTAATTGTACCTTCATGTGTTACCTGTAGTATGTGCCATATTTGATTGCAGATGTGGTTATTGACACACAATTGAATCTTCTTTGATTAAGGCACAGAGTAACGCATTCATCACTTTGGCATCAAGGTTTGCATTCTTCTTTTGATCATCACTCCAAGCGTTGTAATTGGTAGTCGGTTTGGTGTACCTGCTTCTACTATGTTCCAAAGTTCATAGTTGAGAGATTGCAAGTAGATCTTCATTCTACACTTTCAGTAGTTGTCATGCGATCCATCGAATAGTGGTGGACGTTGTGTAGAATGTCCTTCTTTGAATTGTGATGTATGGTGTTGACCGGGTATGCAGGTCTTTGATAGAGTATGTCGGATCGGGCTTTTATACCAATTGTTGGTCCCGAAACGATACCAATTGTAGGATATAAAATATATGTCAACACAATACTAGAACAAAGGATGATTAGTGTTAAATATAAACTTACACAAAAGAAAATTAAATCACAGAAAGTAAATCAAACGCAAACATAAGTGATTTATCCTAGTTCGATCCTCTTGACCTACATCCAGCCCCAAGCCACCCGCTTGAGATTTCTCTTGTACAATTAAATCACAGATGACAACACCTTGTACAATCTCTCTTCAACCCGAAAACGCTCTTGTACAATCTTTCTCTTTGATGAATACAAATAAATCCTATAAGCCTTGAATCTATATGTTATCGTGAACAAGGACTCTTATAGGTGGACTCTCAGAAATCTTCACTAAAGGATTGGAATTTGAGTGAAAAATTGAAAGTAGAAACAGTTTTTTGAAAAACAGATTTTTCAACAGAGTTTTTGGGCAGAAAACTATTGATATGAATTGGTGTATTTAGCCTAGTACAACATCCCTATTTGTAGGTGAAATCTATAATCAGTTAGGATAGTTGTCAAGACAAATTTGAATTTTAAAATGTTAGATAAAACACCAAAAATCAGAATCTGACTAACAGTCAGAAACTGCCATTAGTCGACTTGAGCTTGGGGGTTAGTCGACTAGGGGAACAATTTTTACCTAGATTAGTCGACTAATAAAGGGAGCAAGTCGACTAGGAAAAGACTGATACATGAGATAAGTTTCTAGAAACTGAACTTAGTCGACCAGTAAAAAGTATAAGTCGACTAGGACATATATTAGTCGACTATAACAATTGATAAGTCAACTAATAGTGCATACAGATTAGAAACAGAAAGTTGATATGTATCTTGAAGCAAACTAAGTCGACTATAGCTAGGAGTTAGTCGACTATAGTTGGTATAAGTCGACTAATAGGAGTATAAGTGGACTATAAAGTCTTATGATGTGTTGTGTGTGTTCAAGGCTTTTAACATTCTAATAAACAATACAATACACATCCATAACCATTATCCTTGAGAAGTCTTGAGCATGTAGGACTCTTGTATAAGCTTGTGAGATAGAGCTCCAATGACATGGCTTCACAAATGTATCATCAAAATCAAGTTCCAACAACAATCTCTTCTGCATGTTCACCTTACTAGACCAACTGCTTTCAGGTGCAGCTTTCAGCAACTCCTATCTGGAATAGGGGTGAAGTTTGCAAATTGTCACGGCATGTTTCCACCAGGGTCGCTTGGGTCATACCGCTAGGACATTAGAGTGCCATATTCTGAAATCTCTCCACAAATTCTTTGACCGACTCTCCTTTTCGTTGCCTCGTTGCCCGAAGAGTTGGCATGGTAACCTCGGAGTCTTCTTTGAAGAAGCGTGTAAGGAAAGCTTCTCCAAATCACCCCAATTCTTGATGGAGTCTTCAGGGAGTTTCATGAACCATTCAAAGGCGAGTCCTTTCAGAGTGCTGATGAACAAACGCGCCAAGATGGCATCATTTGCTACTACATTCCCTATCTGAGACTTGAAGTAGAAGATATGTTGGTCCGGTGACCCTTTGCCATCAAATGCCTGCAAGGTCGGAGCTTTGAACTTGGGAGGATACGGGACAAGATCCCATTCTACCAGATATGGCCGGACCATTCCTGCTTCTTGGAGGCTTTTCCGATTGGTGAGGGCTTCCAGACGCTACTCTAGTTTATTCATTCTTTCAGAACGAGTGCTCCCATTCTCTGAATTGCCTCCATCTTCAGATGGAGATTTAGACAACTCGGAGTTGGATTGTTCCTCTTCCTCTGTATGTATAGAAGATAAGCTCTCCTCTTCCTTCCGCTTGCCTTTAGACTTCTTAGAAGAAGTTTTGGCCTTCGGCTTCTTCTTACCCTCAAGCAATTGTGCAAGCATCTGCTTGAGATTATCAATAGATTCTTGTTGGGCGCGAATCATATCGAATTATTCCCTCTAGACCTGGGCTTGCTGTTTGAAGCCCTGGTCATCTCCTCAGAAGTGTTTGCCATATACACGAAGGCTTCCTTCTCTACAGAAGAGTTCGAGGCCTATGATTCCGCGATGGCAAAGTGTGATTCACTTACTTTAATGCCCCAGGGTAGGTGTAATACCCCGTTCCCGGAATACGTACTTAATTGCGTATTCAGTTTTTCGATCGTATTTTTCGATTTACTTTCCGTATTTGACCGATTTAAATTTTAAATATCATTTTCCAATATAATATATTTATATGATTTTCTGGAATTTTCCGGAATTAAAAGGAATTTCTTCAAAACCGGTGTCGACCAGTGCCGCTGATCGATTCCCGAATTTTTATCTTGCAAACTGTTTAGAATTTCTAGAGGATTCTTTAGACATTTCTTCTTAGAATTATGTTTAATACTTAAATACTTTCTCTGAAGATTTTACGAATTTATGGATATCCCACCGGAGTCGGTAGAAGACTGATTCCAGTATTTTAATTCACAAACTGTAAGGACTTTCTAGAAAGGCCTTTAGGCATTATCTCTTAGAATCATATTTTCTACCTACATTCTTTTTCTGAGAATTTTATGATTTTATGAAAATTCTTTCGGAGTCGGTAGGTAACTGATTCCGGGATTTTTAGATTTAAAACTATAAAGTATTTCTTAAAAAGGATTTTACTACGAGTCTTCATATATTATTATTGATTTTTGGTGAAAATTGCGAGTCGTTCCGAGATACTTGAATTTCGGACGATTTCGGTATTTTCCGAAATGTTTTCCCGCATGCTCGACTTTAACTCGGGAATCTGTGTTTCTGATATTTTCATTTTTGGAGACCAAGAAAATATCTTCTCATTTCATTTCTTTTTCCTTTTTCCTTTCTCTATTTTCCTTTCCTTCATCTCTAAGCCAAAGGATTTTCCAATTTCCAAAAATTCCAACAATTCAAATTTTCCAACAAATATCTCAAATTCCATACTCTTCCTCATTAATGCCCTCTTTCTCTCTCTCTCTCCATGGCCGGCCACCATTGGCCAAGGGAGACACCTCACTCCCCCTTTTTACACAAAAACCCCTCTCAATTTCTTTATTTGCATTCCCTTTACAAAAATCAAATCCTATATAAACATCTCATTTACACTTTTATCTCTTTTCTTCACTTCCAAAAAGAATTAGCCTTCACACTACCTCCTCCATCTCAAACCCTAATTCCAAAGAACACCTCAAGGTCTTCCTCTCCTTCTCAAGCAACCACAACTCTTAGATTTGGGATCGTATCGTATATCGCCAAAGATCAAGTTGGTGATATCGTCGACTACGACCTTTCGGAACTCGTATGAAGCTTCACATAACCATTCCTTGTGAGTATATCTACTCACCAAGACTAGACAACTTCCTTGTTTACTTGTGTTGATCTTTCATATACACTTGTGCCATAAAAATCATATTTTTAGCCCATCAAACAACCATTAGAAAATCTGTTCTGTTACTGTTTTTCCCACGATTAGTCGACTTAACCTAGGGACCAGTCGACTAACCCACCTTAGCTGAAACTTAACCCTTTTCTGATTTCACAGTTTTAGTCGACTAAGCCATATTACCAGTCGACTAGACCACCCTAGTCGACTACATTTTTAATCTAGTCGACTAATTTTCCTTGGACCAGAAAATACCAACTCTCGGTTCCAGTCGACTCATCCAAAATAATAGTCGACTTAGGACCCCTAGTCGACTACCCATTTCCCCATAGTCGACTCCTGTATCCCTGATGTAAATCCCAACTTTCTGTATCACAATTTTAGTCGACTTAGCCCCTCTTTTAGTCGACTTAGGTATCTGTTAGTCGACTACACATCTCACCCTAGTCGACTAACTTTTCCTGAAACAGAAACCCAACTCTCTGTTTCCCAGTTTTAGTCGACTCATCTAGGCTATTAGTCGACTTAAGACCCCTATTAGTCGACTAACCCTTCCACCTAGTCGACTAATTCTGACTGTTTGACGTAGTTGATTTCTTTTCTGCATATGATCTTATCATTGATACATGTGTGACATATTATTCCTATTCATGCTTCATAACTGGTATTACATGACATGTTACTTGATGGATCTCACCACTTGTTATTTCATGACTTGTTATTACATGTTCTTACTTCATAACATGTTATTATATGTATTCTCACTCCTTGACTTGTTACTTGATGTACATCACTCCTCGCCATGCCATTACTTCATGCATGTCAATTACATGTTACCGATTCATATCTGATTATATCACATGACTATTATCCATCACTTGTATGACTTGTTGCTTGCTAATATCATCACCTTGTCATGCTATCTTTTAAAACCAAGCATGATATACTTGACCTTGAGATTATTATGTTTACGGGAATCCTGACTTGTTTATGGAACTAAGTGCCACACCATACGGTGGGGGCCACCTCTAGAATCCATTCCCTCAGAACAAAGTGCCACATGGAACAAAGTGCCACACCACACTATACGGTGGGGGCCACCTCTTGAATCTGTGGGGGCCACCTCTTGAATCTGTTGGGCTATTACTGTTATGTTTATTCTTACCCGTAATCTGATAATTCTTATTAAGCTACAACTTGTATGGGAATGGGAGGGAGTGATGGATGCCGGAATGATACCTTGCTTATAGTGATGGATTAAAAGTATATATATATAAATATATATATATATACTGGCGGTAGTGAATCTGTTTACTGACTCGGGGGACTTTGGGCCTCCAAAGCTGGTTCCAGGTGTATGGAAACCACTATAAGGAGTGATATCAGTTCTCCATCTACTTCCGGTAACGACCCTCGACTCTCCAATATATGGATGTATGTGAGTCGGGATATATACCGAGACACATACCTAGATATATGGGTCAGATGAGTAATAATAATAATTAGATGCCCGTTGTATTTAAATCATGATTCCAGTGATGATTCCGGTTATGTCTTAGTTATGTTTCCTGTATAGTTTCCGTTATGTGTACCTATTATGATTCCTGTCTTAGTTCCTGTTATGTCTCATATTATAGACCCTGATTATTGTTGTTATGCATTCCCGTTTGACTATCGTATGATTTGCAACTCTGATTCTATACGCTTGGATTTATGTGGCATGAGACAAAAGTATATATATGAGGGTTTCCTTGTTTGGATTATTCCTTCGATGTACTAGTCTCATGTGACCGTGACTTAAGCGTATACAATCAATCTTGCTTATAATCAACTTTACTTGGGAGTTCCTGATTTATGACTATGTTATACACGCCCTTATATACCATATTTGTGTTCTAAACTACTACTTTTACATCATTGCCACTTGGCAGTAGTTCATTATTGTTTTATGTCTTGATTCCTTGGATTTGCATATTCAGATTCCGAAGCTGGATCGAAGTGGAGTTGTCCTCCGTAGATCGAGCTTCCCTTAGCGGGCAGACATCCTAGTCCCAGTTCCTCGTGCCATACTCTTCTTTTGGACTCACGGGATCTTCTTTCTACTCGTGAGCTTTTTGTATACATATTTGTAGATTTCACTTTTGGACTGGGTTATGATGTAATACACATGTAATGTGTAATACTTTATGATATCATGTGATAACTTTGTGTATGTACTTTCATGTTGGCATATGTATGATATCACGCTTTGGCGTGTACTCTGATCCTTGCTTGTATTTTTATGCTTAGCGTATATACGTGGGGGCACTTTCTGACCTACGTATATACGTCGCAGTGACGTCCCCGTATCCGTGGAATCGGGGCGTTACAGGTTGGTATCAGAGCTTAGGCTCTCACACCTAAAGTACAATCAAGCAGCAAATTCCAGTAATTTGCTAATGCCAACTACAATATACAAAGTTATCTAGTCTTTCTTGAATTCCTTCCTTGATTAATTCTTTCGTGTCCTAAACTCCTTCCATTTGTTTCCAATTCCAGTTATCCTATTCCAATTCGGTATGGAGAGACGATCGGGTCGTAACAATATCGGGCAAGTACCGAATGGACCTGTAGGAGGAGAGAATGCCGATGTCCTGAGAGTTATTCAGGCCATGATGGAGAACCAGCAGCAGCAGACTGAACTCCTCAGGCAGGAGTTAGCAGCCCCGAAGGAGCAGAGACCGGGAAACATTTCAGATTTCCGACGGCTGCAACCAGCAATTTTCACAGGAGGAGAGAAGCCATTGGATGCTGAGCAATGGCTGACGGACACCACTGATTTGCTGAATGCAGCCCGTGTCCCGAAGGAGAACCAAGTAGAGGTTGCTAAGATTCAGCTGAAAGACATAGCTAGAACTTGGTGGTTAGCTGAGGAGGCCAGATTGGAGAGACCTGTCACTTGGGACACGTTCTCCAAGAGCTTCTACAGTAGGTTCTTCCCTGTCACAGCTCAGAAGGACATGGAGGAACAGTTCATCAGACTTCGGCAAGGGAATAAGTCCGTGGACGAGTATGCCGCGGAATTTCTCAGACTTAGTCGCTTTGCTCCTTACATGGTAACTGATGAGGAAAAGCGAGCAAGTAGATTTCAGCAGGGCTTACAGATGGATATCCAAGTTTTCTTGATGCCCCAACAGCTGAAGACTTATTCGGAAGTTCTCACCATAGCTCGAGAAGTGGAGCGTGGATTAGAGAAGAAAGAGAACCTGATAAGGAACCAGGCTAAGAAGAGGCCTTTTCAGTTCTTGGATGAGGATGATGAAGTTAGGGTAACCCAAGGCCCGATGATCAGGGGACCATTCCAACCTCCTCTGTCTCAGATTGTATGCAATTATTGCCACAGACCCGGGCATTATAAGAGAGATTGTCGAGTAGCCAAGAGATTATGTTTGGCATGTGGGTCAGGGGGACATATGCTAAGGGATTGCCCACACAGAAAGTTTATACCCGTAGCTCCAATCAGACCAGCTCTTCCAGCTCCAGCTCATCCAGCCCCAGCACTTCCAGCTCCGCCACTAAGGAGGAATCCAGAACCTGTTGATCGGAGAGTTCCATTTCCACCTCAGCAGTATGATTATCAGCAGAGGGGAATGAGAACAAGAGCAGATCAAGGTAGAGGTCAAGGTTACATCATGGCGGCAGAGGCATTAGATGATGCAGCAGAACGTGAAGACCAGCATCCAGATCAGGAGCCTTAGGATATCATGGTAACCACTACCCCAGATCTTGTATTTGAGTTGGTTATCATTCTAAATATTTTCCCTTATCATTCTTTCATTGTTCATTCTGGTCCTTCATGTGTTTATCTTATATTCTGTTTTGGTTTTATGAGACCTTTATTCCAGCCATGTCTCCTTGTGTTCAATTTGCCCCTTAACGAAATTGCGAGGACGCAATTTTTTGTAAGGTGGGTGGATTGTAATACCCCGTTCCCGGAATACGTACTTAATTGCGTATTCAGTTTTTCGATCGTATTTTTCGATTTACTTTCCGTATTTGACCGATTTAAATTTTAAATATCATTTTCCAATATAATATATTTTATATGATTTTCTGGAATTTTCCGGAATTAAAAGGAATTTCTTCAAAACCGGTGTCGACCAGTGCCGCTGATCGATTCCCGAATTTTTATCTTGCAAACTGTTTAGAATTTCTAGAGGATTCTTTAGACATTTCTTCTTAGAATTATGTTTAATACTTAAATACTTTCTCTGAAGATTTTACGAATTTATGGATATCCCACCGGAGTCGGTAGAAGACTGATTCCAGTATTTTTAATTCACAAACTGTAAGGACTTTCTAGAAAGGCCTTTAGGCATTATCTCTTAGAATCATATTTTCTACCTACATTCTTTTTCTGAGAATTTTATGATTTTATGAAAATTCTTTCGGAGTCGGTAGGTAACTGATTCCGGGATTTTTAGATTTAAAACTATAAAGTATTTCTTAAAAAGGATTTTACTACGAGTCTTCATATATTATTATTGATTTTTGGTGAAAATTGCGAGTCGTTCCGAGATACTTGAATTTCGGACGATTTCGGTATTTTCCGAAATGTTTTCCCGCATGCTCGACTTTAACTCGGGAATCTGTGTTTCTGATATTTTCATTTTTGGAGACCAAGAAAATATCTTCTCATTTCATTTCTTTTTCCTTTTCCTTTCTCTATTTTCCTTTCCTTCATCTCTAAGCCAAAGGATTTTCCAATTTCCAAAAATTCCAACAATTCAAATTTTCCAACAAATATCTCAAATTCCACACTCTTCCTCATTAATGCCCTCTTTCTCTCTCTCTCTCCATGGCCGGCCACCATTGGCCAAGGGAGACACCTCACTCCCCCTTTTTACACAAAAACCCCTCTCAATTTCTTTATTTGCATTCCCTTTACAAAAATCAAATCCTATATAAACATCTCCTTTACACTTTTATCTCTTTTCTTCACTTCCAAAAAGAATTAGCCTTCACACTACCTCCTCCATCTCAAACCCTAATTCCAAAGAACACCTCAAGGTCTTCCTCTCCTTCTCAAGCAACCACAACTCTTAGATTTGGGATCGTATCGTATATCGCCAAAGATCAAGTTGGTGATATCGTCGACTACGACCTTTCGGAACTCGTATAAAGCTTCACATAACCATTCCTTGTGAGTATATCTACTCACCAAGACTAGACAACTTCCTTGTTTACTTGTGTTGATCTTTCATATACACTTGTGCCATAAAAATCATATTTTTAGCCCATCAAACAACCATTAGAAAATCTGTTCTGTTACTGTTTTTCCCACGATTAGTCGACTTAACCTAGGGACCAGTCGACTAACCCACCTTAGCTGAAACTTAACCCTTTTCTGATTTCACAGTTTTAGTCGACTAAGCCATATTACCAGTCGACTAGACCACCCTAGTCGACTACATTTTTAATCTAGTCGACTAATTTTCCTTGGACCAGAAAATACCAACTCTCGGTTCCAGTCGACTCATCCAAAATAATAGTCGACTTAGGACCCCTAGTCGACTACCCATTTCCCCATAGTCGACTCCTGTATCCCTGATGTAAATCCCAACTTTCTGTATCACAATTTTAGTCGACTTAGCCCCTCTTTTAGTCGACTTAGGTATCTGTTAGTCGACTACACATCTCACCCTAGTCGACTAACTTTTCCTGAAACAGAAACCCAACTCTCTGTTTCCCAGTTTTAGTCGACTCATCTAGGCTATTAGTCGACTTAAGACCCCTATTAGTCGACTAACCCTTCCACCTAGTCGACTAATTCTGACTGTTTGACGTAGTTGATTTCTTTTCTGCATATGATCTTATCATTGATACATGTGTGACATATTATTCCTATTCATGCTTCATAACTGGTATTACATGACATGTTACTTGATGGATCTCACCACTTGTTATTTCATGACTTGTTATTACATGTTCTTACTTCATAACATGTTATTATATGTATTCTCACTCCTTGACTTGTTACTTGATGTACATCACTCCTCGCCATGCCATTACTTCATGCATGTCAATTACATGTTACCGATTCATATCTGATTATATCACATGACTATTATCCATCACTTGTATGACTTGTTGCTTGCTAATATCATCACCTTGTCATGCTATCTTTTAAAACCAAGCATGATATACTTGACCTTGAGATTATTATGTTTACGGGAATCCTGACTTGTTTATGGAACTAAGTGCCACACCATACGGTGGGGGCCACCTCTAGAATCCATTCCCTCAGAACAAAGTGCCACATGGAACAAAGTGCCACACCACACTATACGGTGGGGGCCACCTCTTGAATCTGTGGGGGCCACCTCTTGAATCTGTTGGGCTATTACTGTTATGTTTATTCTTACCCGTAATCTGATAATTCTTATTAAGCTACAACTTGTATGGGAATGGGAGGGAGTGATGGATGCCGGAATGATACCTTGCTTATAGTGATGGATTAAAAGTATATATATATAAATATATATATATATACTGGCGGTAGTGAATCTGTTTACTGACTCGGGGGACTTTGGGCCTCCAAAGCTGGTTCCAGGTGTATGGAAACCACTATAAGGAGTGATATCAGTTCTCCATCTACTTCCGGTAACGACCCTCGACTCTCCAATATATGGATGTATGTGAGTCGGGATATATACCGAGACACATACCTAGATATATGGGTCAGACGAGTAATAATAATAATTAGATGCCCGTTGTATTTAAATCATGATTCCAGTGATGATTCCGGTTATGTCTTAGTTATGTTTCCTGTATAGTTTCCGTTATGTGTACCTATTATGATTCCTGTCTTAGTTCCTGTTATGTCTCATATTATAGACCCTGATTATTGTTGTTATGCATTCCCGTTTGACTATCGTATGATTTGCAACTCTGATTCTATACGCTTGGATTTATGTGGCATGAGACAAAAGTATATATATGAGGGTTTCCTTGTTTGGATTATTCCTTCGATGTACTAGTCTCATGTGACCGTGACTTAAGCGTATACAATCAATCTTGCTTATAATCAACTTTACTTGGGAGTTCCTGATTTATGACTATGTTATACACGCCCTTATATACCATATTTGTGTTCTAAACTACTACTTTTACATCATTGCCACTTGGCAGTAGTTCATTATTGTTTTATGTCTTGATTCCTTGGATTTGCATATTCAGATTCCGAAGCTGGATCGAAGTGGAGTTGTCCTCCGTAGATCGAGCTTCCCTTAGCGGGCAGACATCCTAGTCCCAGTTCCTCGTGCCATACTCTTCTTTTGGACTCACGGGATCTTCTTTCTACTCGTGAGCTTTTTGTATACATATTTGTAGATTTCACTTTTGGACTGGGTTATGATGTAATACACATGTAATGTGTAATACTTTATGATATCATGTGATAACTTTGTGTATGTACTTTCATGTTGGCATATGTATGATATCACGCTTTGGCGTGTACTCTGATCCTTGCTTGTATTTTTATGCTTAGCGTATATACGTGGGGGCACTTTCTGACCTACGTATATACGTCGCAGTGACGTCCCCGTATCCGTGGAATCGGGGCGTTACAGTAGGGCACTATAGTCAACTGGGGCTACTATGCCAATTCGAGTGTGGCTATAGCGGTACACTCCTTCCGGTTTGTAATCAGACGCATCAGAGCTTACTGTCGGTTATTTTCTGATCGGGCCAAAACCAGCACTCGAAAATGTGTATTTTGTGAAATTAATGTAAAAACAAGCGTACTAATATTCCCTCGATACTTCCGTTATAGCATTGGCTTAACGGGTCGAATCCACAGGGACGAGAGGCGATAGAAGCATTAATAGTTCTTATTCACGTCAGTTGTTAACAAGTTCTTCTTTATTAAAGGAATGAGAAAAAAAATAAAAGAAAAGAAGATGAAATAAAGGTGAACTAAAAAGGTGGTGAAAATAATGAAGAAAATGATAAAAGGATTTTGGAAATGATTTTCAAAGCAAAGATAAAAGAAAACTCATGGCTACTAACTACTAATTGCTCCACTAACCATGCTAACCTCTTAGTGATAGTTGCCTCACATGGATCCTTAGCCATCACTAATCCTTGGCTTCAAGAGACGATATAAAGCATGGCTCATAAGATTTTTCTTCTACATTCAAACAACACATCATACCACACAACAAGTTGCAAGCTACTATTAAATCATCAAAACCGGTTAGAGGTGAGCATGAAATAAAGAAGACATTGCAAGTTAGCAAGTTAGTGGGTTAGTTGTTAGAAATGTTAGAATTTTAGAATCCATTATCATGAGCCATTAATGGCTCTTACAAGAGTAAGGCCTTACAGAGGCTATTAGATTCATGTAGATTATCAAGTAAGTGGTTAGATGGTTAGTGGTTAGTAGTTAGATTATCATGAGAAGAAAAGTTAGCTAAGCATCATGTAGAAGAAAGGAGAAGATTACATTGGAGAAGAAAGGAGACACCTTTACATAGATTGTCACCATCTATTACATCAATATCTCTCTATCTCTCTTTGAATCTCTCAGCCCTACTACAAGATCTAAATATAAAATAAAAATACAAAAGAAAGAAGAGGAACACCTACACTACACTACTAAAAGATAGAAAACCTAGCCTAAAATCAAATCTACTTGCGTTTGGGGCCTCTGCAGGGCTATATATAAGCAAAAGAGGTTTCTAGAAGACGAGACGGGCCACGCGTCGAAGATCGACGCGTGGTCCCACCACATTGTCGCGGAAATGCGATATTTGCAGTGTTTTCGCAGCAAAACCAGGGAGTTAAATCCCTGGTTTTGGGGAGAAATGTCTCCTGGCTTTGAGGACTTTCTTGGTATATTCGGTTTCGAGTATATTCATCCGGATCTTCGTCTGACGTGCGCAAAGGTCTAGATTCAATGAATCTTCTAAAAGTTCCCTTGCTTAGCCTCCAGGAAATCCAGATTTAATTACCCCCAAAAATGGGTTTAATTAACCTCTTATTACTTTTTTGCACTTAAACTCTTGATTTATCTGCAAGAGAGACAAAACACGGTTTAGATCGACATTTTATTCATAAATCGGTAGGGAATGCGATATAATATGCATAATTGTAGACTAATCACACCGCCACACTTATCTTTTCCTCATCCCAAGCAATTGCTCGTCCCGAGCAAAACAAGAAAAGAAAAACTATACTACAAATGTTATTATACCACTTTCGCAGGTGACGCGATTGCACTGAGCGTGTACAACAAGCCATTAAATCTCTAGTTTACTCCTAGAGGAGGAGTTTTTTCTCCTGAGGGTTTTCAGCGGATTACACCCATAAAATTCATAAAGAAAAAAAAGACAAATGTTAGTATTTTGAAAACACATTTCGAAAGAGAGACAAGTTTTTGAAATATTTTTGCAAAAATATAAGCGATCTAAGATCATAAGTCCACCAAAAATTATTCTCCCTTAAACTTAGTCTATATGCAAGATCTTGTCTTCAATTAAGGTAAGAATTCAAAATTGGATTGATTATTTTATCCTTCATAAAACCTAGATAATATGTACTTTGTGACAATGAAGATTTCTGAGATTTCAACTCTAACCATCAAGTCATATATATATATATATATATATATATATATATATATATATATATATATATATATATATATATATATATATATATATATATATATATATATCTTTTTCTTTTTCTCTCTTTTTTAGTTTTTTTCTTCCCTTAGTTTTCTTAGGCTTTCTAGTTTACCTGGGTAGTGAGCCTTTAACCGATGACTCCCAGACCAGACGGTCTTAGGGCACCAGATGAGAAAACATCCCTCGGGTTTAAGAACTCGAGTAAACAAGGCCACAAAACTAAGGAGGATTATTTGTTTCTTTTGACCACCGTTAGGCGTGAATAATCATGATTCTTGAGGCATAATTATCCAGCTTAATAAGTGACTTTTTTATTTATACAATATATTTTTCTTTTTATTTTTTATTTCTTTAATTTATTATTTATTTTTTTTACTTAATGGCATTTTAGGTCTTTGTTTCCATCCCAAAATGTGTAAGTGTGAAGTGCATACTATCTAAGATAAAAAATTCAAGGTAAAATTATCTTTCCAATTTATCTTACTTAGCCTATAATCTTAAATAAGATCCATTATTTTGACTAGGTTTAAGATGTCATAATTGAGGTTTCCTTAGTTTCTAAGATCATCTTAATTTTCTTAAAAATAAATCAAAACTTTGTCTCTTATTTCAAAAAGTTTTTAAAAAAGGGAAAGTTCATATACAAAAGGTTTTAAAGAAAAGGAAAGTTCCTATACAAAAGGAAAAAATCTAAAATATCCTAAAAGAAGTGTAAAAGAAAGAAAATCTACAAACTCTACGTTAGTAAACCCTCCCCCACACTTATCTCATGCATTGTCCTCAATGCATCGTGATGTATGTATGCATGAAATAAATAAAGAGGGAAGAAAAAATCACCTCAAGGTGGTGGTTCCGGTGGCGGTCTGATTGGTCCTCAAAATGCGGCCCAATCTAATTTGCGTGGAGTCCAAAGGAACCCACAGAAACCTCTATAATACAACCTACTAAAATGATGTATATATGGATGATTTTTATTCAAAATTTTACCCCATTTACTTTTCAAATTTTCAAAATAATTTCAGAGTCAATATTATCAACAGTTTTGTCCCAAAATGGAGTATGAAAAGATGGAATGATTGGTTTGGACTCAGGAAGCACAGGAACGACTACTGACTGAGGAATTTGACTTAAGTCAAGTGAAGGTTCTCGAGTCGAGATAGGCTCAGTAATCGGGTCCAAATCAAAAAAGTGAAATCCTATTCCACATTTATTTCCCCACAACGGAATGTGACTTTCTAAGATAGGTGATTTAAGTTCAAGAATGACAGGTATGAGAATCAAAACTGACTCTGAAATATTGCTCAAATCGGGTAGCAAAACAGGAGTCAATATTGATTCAGGAATTTGAACTGGATCACAAATTTGAAGATCGAAGTCATATTCTTGTCTAAGTTCAATTTCTTTGAAAGGAAAACTTTCCAATTTGTCAATGGGACATTCAAAAGTATGAAATTGGTCAAGTTTAATTTGTTGATTATAAAAGATTGGCGATTCAATTTCACAATAGATTGGCACAGAATCCAATGTTGACTCGGGAAAAATCCTGAAATCAGGTAAAAACACCTCAGTCATTATGAAAACAGGTAGTGAAATTGAATTACTAAGTTGAGGTTCAGGATCATATTCATGCTCAAGTTCAATTTCAGGAAAAGGATAACTTGCCACAGTATTAATGGGATTTTCAACATTTAAAGTTTGGACAAGTTCAGATGGGTGTGCTGAAATTGAACTTGGTGTCCAAAATGACAAGAGTCCTGGGTTAGATCAATAGAGTTAGAGATATCTAAATTGGTCATAATTTGATAAGATAGAGTTTTCTCATTCCGATAAATACTAACCAATTGACTTAATTGTGTTTCCAACCTATTGATAGACTGGGTAGAAGATTTTTGAAATTGTAGCGCAGACTCCTGCAAGATTTCTATACTCTTTTCTGGATGTGATGTTTCTTCAAGTTGATGCTCTAGAATAGGAGTGTAGAAATCTTGATTTCTAAAACAGCAAGAGTCCTGGGTCAAATTGATAGAGTTAAAGATATCTGAATTGGTCAAAGGTTGAGAAGAGAGAGTTTCCTCATTCCTATAAATGTTGACCAATTGACTCAATTGTACTTCCAATCTATCATTAGACTGAGAAGAAGATTTTTGAAATTGTAACACGGACTCCTGTAAGATTTCTATAGACTTTTCTAGATGTGATTTTTCTTCAAGTGAATGATCCAGAAAGGAAGTATAAGAATCTTGATTTTGGAAAGATAGTGAAGATCGTGAGTCTAACATGTTTTGAGATTGAAGCTCGGACTCACGCAAGAGTTTCTTACTCATTTTCAGGGCAGATGGTTGTTCATCATGAGGTGGTGGAACTGAGTAAGACTCTTGAAAATATTATGAAATTGGAGAGGCTATCATTTTCTGGAATTATCGCTTGGCCTCTTGTAGATTGGCTTCTCTACTCTTTTCTAACTCGGATTTTTCTTCAATTGGTGGTCCAGAAAAAGGAGTATAGGAAGCAAAATTGGGGAATATAGATTGTGAAAATAGTGAAAATTATGGACAAGGTGGTGAAAAATTGGACTCAGGGGAGATGAATTCCTATTGACTATGTGAAGAGTTAAAATTATTTTGAAAATTATGGTCATAAGATTGGTGGTATGGGTTGTATTGATTCGGATAAGTCCAACCCGGTGTATTTGGTTGGTTCATATTGTAAAAAGTCGGGTTGGAATTATCCGAATCAAATGGCGTTGGTGTAAAATATGGATTCATATTAGGATTGAAAAAGTTATTGTAGTTGAATTCCATTCCACAAACAATCACAAACAAAAAAGAAAAAGCAACCAACAAACAAAAAAGAAAGAAAAAATCAAAAACAAGCCTACACTAAGATTGACCTAGACCTAGACGATTCCTACTGGTCGATTATCCGGGGGAGATCGTTGTACGAATCCCACCACAAGCTAATCGGCCAGGTAAGGGCAAAATACGGTGGAATGTATCCATGCGTAAGCAATGGGCCTTAATTACGTCAAACCACGGTATCTTCGAGGCGTAACCTCTTAATCCCAACCTTAGACACTGACTTCACAAGAGTAAGATTCAAAATAAGTTTCACCCTCGGTCAATCTCTTAATGAGTCCGAGATGTCCCTAGGGGCCAACGTCTATCAATTTTTATTAGGGCTTGGGTTGTGTGAGTGGGGAGGTGATTTTTGGACTAAGGAAGGGTGATGAAATCCCCACCTTATCTTGTATGGGCTTTGCCCTTAAGTTTAATTCGTGCAAGTGTCCAATATAGACAAGAATATAACACAAAGCGATAAATCACCCATGTGTTTGTCCTATGCTATATGCAATGTCATATGTACACCTCAGTCCAGATCACAACAACTGAACAAAAATACAGTATATTGGAATTGAATTGACACACGCCTAAATGCAAATGTCTAAACTGTTTTAAAAGCGTCCAAATATTGTACTTTAGTTCTTTAATTATTGCAGTGTGTAGGCAATCAAAGCAGGAAAGTAATAATACAGATCAAATAGTTATTATAATGAACACAGCCTAGCACAACAAGATACACAACTATCTTAAAATTGTCGCGTATCCACGGCAGAAGTCGCGTTTTCATGGCTTGTCTTTAGAAGCTGGGTCCTTTCTTTCTAGAGCAAGAAGATCCAAAACTAGTGTTTGTTCTACAATATTAAGCGCCTGTAAAGATTGTCCTTCACACCAAAACAGAGAAGAAAATGTAAACAAAAACGTGACTTTAAACCATTCCCGTCCTAGGCAACGGCGCCAAAAATTTGATCGAGGCGGAACCAGCACTCGAAAATGTGTATTTTGTGAAATCAATGTAAAAGCAAGCGTGCTAATGTTCCCTCGATACTTCCGTTATAGAATTGGCTCAACGGGTCGAATCCACAGGGACGGGAGGCGATAGAAGCATTAACAGTTCTTATTCACGTCGGTTGTTAACAAGTTCTTCTTTGTTAAAAGAATGATAAAAAGAAAAGAAAAGAAAAGAAATCCAGAAGTGATAGGTAAAGAAGGCGATGAAAGCGTCGATGTGAAACCAAAAGAGAAGTGATTTGAAAAATAAAATAGAAAAGAATGAAAAACACCTAGAGGGGGGGTGAATAGGTGTTAATGCTAATCTAATGATCTTTTTAAACAAGTATGAAAGTATGATGCAACCGGTCACTCAAAACAAGAAATTGAAGCCGAATTCCCCCTCGAAGGGCTCTAGAACTTCTCCTCTTTGATTCCTCTAGATTATGAAGTTGAGGCGCGTAATTGCTTTCTTGTTGAGATGAGTAAAGACCAGAAAATGCAAGTAATGAAATGGATGCAATGATGAAGTGCAAGCAAGAGGTATCACAAGATATAAAGCAATGAAAAATAATAAGGAAACCAATCGCAAACACAAGGAATTTGTTTTGAGATTCGAGACACCGCTCTACGTCCCCGCCTCCACCACCGTGAAGGATTTCCACTAAATCCGCAAAGGGAATTACAAAAGGTCTACAAAAGACCGGAGTACCGAACTCCCACCAATCCAACCTCTACACAAGAGGGATCTCAACACAAAGAAAGAACAAGTAACAATGTGATCCAAAAGACCACAAACTTCTCTCTTACAACTCCTTATAGAATGGGAAAGATTTTTGGCTCAAGAAGTGTAGTGAGAAAAATTCAGTTGTAAAGTAGTAAGAAATAGCTTGAAAACAACTGAAAAACTTCAACCAAGAATGCACTTTAGAAAGTAAGAACTTTAAAAACTTTTCTCTCTTTTGGAAACTTTAAAACAAAGGGATTTTTCTTGATTTTAACAAGGGACCAATGCCATCTATTTATAGGGATTTGCCATGAGCAAATCATCATTTAGGCTAGGTAAATAGGTCAGGAAATAGCCTCCAAAATTTCAGAGATAGCTGACACAAATATCCCAACCAAATCAAGAAAACAAAACTCAGAAACTAGCCGTTGGGGCTGCTAGCGACTGTCGGTCGACCGGTAGTCTATTAGCAAACTAGCCGTTGGACTCGGTCAACCGGTCGGTCGACCGGAGGCTAAACAATAAACATTGATTTGTTCTGTCGGTCGACTGGCCCGGTCGACCGACAAAACCCGAGAGCAAGGGTCTGTGTAACACCCCGCTCCCCGAATACGTACTTAGCTGCGTATTCGTATTTCTCGATCGTATTTTTTGATTTACTTCCAGTATTTGTTTTGCTTTATGAATTATTTATACGATTGTTTTGTCTTGGATTGGGATTCGTGAACTCGGAGTCAGCCCTAGTCTAAACCGGGAACCCGATCCTAGTGAATTGCTTGATTTGGTCTTTTTGCTATTCTGATTTGACCGATTTCAGTTTTAAACATCGTTTTTCAATATTTTAGATTTTCTATGATTTTCTAGAGTTTTCCTGAATTAAGTTGTAAATCTTCAAAACCAGGGGTCGACCAATACCGCTGACCGATTCTCAGATTTTTAATTTGCAAACGGAGTTGAATTTTAAGAAACGACTTTCCCATAACTTCTTAAAATCACATTTTCTATCTAAATACTTTTTCTGGGATTTTTCAAAATTTATCGAAATTCCACTGGATTTGGTGTCAGCCAGTATCACTGGTTGATTCCAGGAATTTTAATTTATAATTGGAATTAAATTTTTAGATTCCGCTTTCATATTACTTCTTAAAATTATATTTTTCCCTTTTAGGAATTTTCTGAGATTTTTCAGATTTTATCAAAATCCGGCCGACCCGGTATAGACCGATATTAACGGTTGACTTCAAGATTTTTATTTCGAAAATGAGATTGAATTTCTAAAAACTGATTTCACCAAAAATCTTTACATAATATTTATTATTTTTGAGAATTTTTGGGGGGCTTTTCAAGCTACTTTATTTTTTGGACTTTTCCGGAGTTTTCGGTGTTTTCCCAGATACCGGAATTTTATCCAGATATTCTACTTTTCTCTTTTTCCATTTTTCTCTCTCCTCACTAGACGCGAGTTTCACTAACCCACATTTAACACAGGCATGCTCTCCATACTGCATTTAATGCTTGTCCTGCAAGATCAATTCTGAACCATGTTTTTTTTTGTCTTTTCTGTCAAAAGCAAATCTCGCGTTTATTCTCCTGGATGCGGCTTTTATTTCCGCGTCTGGCTCTCTCTTGCCTAGACGCGGATTCGACTTTTGGGGACGCAGCAATTTTAATTGGCAAGAGACGCAAAGTTTCTTTCATAAGTAATGACAACATTATTATAATATTTTCCTACCCTTTATATAACCACCCCTTTTCTTCCTTCTCTTTCATTCATACTTTTTCCTTTCCTTCTCTTTCCTGAGAACGAAACCAGCAAACAGCCCCATGCTCCCATGAGCGGCCATCTCTCCCATCTTCTCCACCCACCATCTCCACTTTTTCCACCACCAATTCCACCACCTCTTTCTCCTCCATCTCCTCCTCCATTCCAACAACAACAACCACAACAATACCACCTCCACCATCTTCTTCTTCCTCTCTTTCCACCAAAGTAACCCATTTCCACCACCACTTTCTCCACCATCTCCATCACCACATACTCCACCTTGGCCACCAACGACCATGTCATCTTCCTCTCCTCGTCGTGCTCTTTCCGACGAGCTATAGCTTCGCTCTCCGAAACTCCTTTTGCAAAACTCCAAAAATCTAAAATGAACTACACTTGCACCCCACTATTGGTTTGGATTTGGAGCCTTGGCCGCCTTATCCGGCCAACTCCGGCCAACTCCGGCCGCCGCCGGTGACCGCCGGCCATCGCCGGCTACCACCCCTTCCCTTCTCTCCTTTCCTTTCCTTCTTTCTTTCTTTCCATTCTTTCTTTCTTTTCTTTTTTCTTTTCCTTTCCTTTTTCTTTCCTTCACTGATTTTCTCCCAAAACTTGGGGAGACCAAAAAAACTTGCGTCTCCCCCTTTTCTCCCAAAAAACATGTGTCCCCCTCTCACCCTTTCCCTGCGTCTCACTCTCCCTCTTTCCCATCTCTCTCACTTCTCCCTGTCTCTCTCTCTTTCTCTCTGTTAATTGCTAACGCGGATCTCAACCCCACGTCCAAGCAATTCCTTAACGCGGCCTTCGCGTTCTTGTATTGACGCAACGCGGAGCCCATGCATGCGTCTGTGTCCTTCCCGTGTCAACACGACGCGGAGCTCATGCCCGCGTCTGTGTTCTTCTTGTGTTAACGTGACGCGGAACCTACCGTCTGCGTCCGCGTTCTCCTCGTGTCCTGACTTGAACGCGGTCTCGAACACTGCGTTTGTGGCATCTACGCGACGCGACTCCCGCGTCTGCGACCCCCGCGTCTCACTCTCAAGCCCGCGTCCCCCCTGTACAAACTCTCTCTCCCTGTACACTCTCTCTAGTTCTCTCTTTCTCTCTCCTCTCTCTCTCTCATTCTCTTTCTTTCTCTTGATTTTCTCCTCTCTCTATCACTTTCTCTTTAACGCGTTGACGCGTTGATTTCCTGGATTCCGAAGATCAGGGATTTCACTGTATTTTCTAAAGACTTAGGCGAGTGTTCTCGCTTTCCTCTTGGCTTTTCCGCTTCGTCGGATCGACTTGATTGTCTTATGTATTTGTATCTGGAACTAACACCTTCTCTGCAGGTACCCTAACCTCTGGGCACAACCTTTGAGGTTTAAAGTCCTCGGACTTTCTCTATGCTACGCCTGGTAGGCGGACCTAGCGTCAACACTTTACCGCTTACTCCGTTCGAGTGTAATTGCCCCGTGAGCATGGCTTCCCATGAGTGGTAGTATAGCGTTCATACGCTTACTGCGACACGTGTGTCTAGCTACGCTGCGAGTGGTAACCACGCCGAGCGTGATAGCATTTAGTGTTGTACATTAGCTTCGCTCCAGCTTGCTCAACTCTGCTTGATTGTGCTCAGCTATTATTTTATCACTTGCTAAGTACACACTTGATATGTTAACACTTGACATGCTTTTGCTTGATACCTACCATCTACATGCCAATACCTGACACCTGTCTATATCACTTGTCAACTGTTGTGTCATCACCTGACACCCGACTTGCTACTTGACACTTGCTTCTTACTATGACATGACTTATCACTTGCCTCTTGATATATTAATACTTGACATGTGATTATCACATTTACGGGAATATTATACTTGTTATCCTGCATTACATGCAGTGACTTGAATCTTGTACTTGTTATCCTGTATTATATATACAGTGACCTGACTCCTGAACTCCTGATCATGTCTTGCACCTGCTATTCCCGTAAATTGATAATTACATGATAAATTATAAAAAGGAACAACTTGCATCGGGTCGGGGGAAACTTGCGGCTATCAATATATGTTCGTGTTTACAGTGGTACTAGGCATGTTGTGCAACTAAAACTTCCGGCCTGACTTGTGGGCCTCCAGGCGACCGAGGGGAGTGCTGGCTCCCTCCTTCTTAGTACCATCTTGATAAGGGCATTCCATAAGACCCTCCTGATCGCCTTGCGGCAGGTTCCGCCCACCAAGCAACGGAACAATCTTGGGCCGTGGTCCCGGGTATGTACGGGACCCACTGTAAACATTGTTCGTTGATACCCCCGTTGGTTTTCAATAACAACCTTGCTTTACTCAGATGTGGATATATGTGCGTTGGGACGCTAGTTCACATATCTAGACATCAGGATAAGACGAGTAATAATATAATAAAAGATGCCAGGTATGAACCTGTAGTATGCCTTGCCATGTTTGCTTGTATCGGATTTTACTTCGGATTTCCAGTTTTATGATTATTATACTATACCTGTTCATATCCTGCTTTCTACTTGTATTCTATCCCGCCTGTCTCCTGCTCTTATCTGATCATGCATGAGTCTTCCCTACTTGATATCAATTGATGTATTACTTGCTCCTGTATGCTTGTGCCTACGATACGATTTTCATGTTTATGATCCAGATTTATCGATACACATGTGCTTATCCATGCTCGCCATCTGGCTTTCACATCACCACTCGCTGGGGAGTTCTGACTCCTCTGGATCCTCATGTCCAGGTTTTGAAGCTTGGAGCGTGTAGACTCTCCCGGTTGCTGATCAGAGTGGCGCAGCGGTAGCATGGATTCTCCAGCAGACCGTCCAGAGCCCATCCTTCAAGGCCCCCTTGTTCGGCTTTAGAGTTTTCCTATTGTGACTCTGAGCCTCCATTTGTACTGTTCATACTTGTACATTTCTTTGTATTCTCGCAATTGCGCATATTGGTGATGTAATATTTTTGTAATATTTGTCACCTCTGGTGATAAATTTGTAATTGTACTCATATGTTGGAATGTATAATGCACCACATGCTTCCGTACTCTGATTCTTGCCTGTACTGATGCTTAGCGTATATACGTGAGGGTATTTCTAAGCTACGTATATACGTCGCAGTAACGTCTCCGTACCCGCCGGACCGGGGCGTTACAGGGTGGTATCAGAGCCTAGGCTCTCATATCCTCAGTACAACCAGCCGGCAAATTAATAGTAAAGTAATTTGCAACTGGAATGCATGAGTCGTGGTTATACAATCCAACTGCAAGTACAAAGTTATCTATTCCCTCTTGATC
Organism: Agave tequilana; assembly: GCA_038442645.1. Classification (NCBI taxonomy): domain Eukaryota; kingdom Viridiplantae; phylum Streptophyta; class Magnoliopsida; order Asparagales; family Asparagaceae; genus Agave; species Agave tequilana. The sequence continues at coordinate 138,643 of JAVJIF010005436.1, forward strand.
GTCCTTTCCTTAATTCTTGGAATCTCTTCCATCCTTTTTCCATTTCCAGTTCCTGTCATCCTTATACCAACTCAAGATATGGATAAACTGGTAGGGTAGCAGCAAGACAGATGTGGTCGCTATCATTATATCCTGGTATTCTTTGACTCTGGTGCATCACCTGGTCTTATATTGGATGGTTCTTCGGCCTCGCATCTTATTCTAGTGCATGTTGATACATCACGGGGAAATCAGCACAGCAAGTGGGATAGTCATCACTTATATGATCAGACAGACCGTATCATTACATGAGGAACATCGGTATGAAATAGTATTTCAGATTCAGGGCTTCTTCAGGACTCGTTTCGGTTATTGTGATTCTTGATCGTGTTCTCAAAGCCACCAACTTCTGGCGGTTTTTATTGATTTGGTGGACCATAGGCTCCGCTAGCCTCGCCAAGCGAGGGTCGTGTTCTAGTCACCCGTGAACCTAACCGGGTGTGAGCTTCGCTGCACCCTAGTACTTAGCATTTAGCGTTGTGTTACGCGCTGGCTTCGCCGCTTGAGCTTCGCCATATGTGAGCCTCGCAGAGCGTTAGCTTCGCCGCACCCTAATGCTTAACACCTGAGCTGTGCTACGCGATAACCTCACCTAGGCTTGGCTTTGTCCGTGGCTAGTTCCTTCAGTGCTTAGCACTCTAGCCCGTTCCTCGGATTTCTTCTGCCTAGCGTGCTTTCATGGATCCGCTGAACATGGTTTTATCGCTGTATCTGAGCTATCGCCATGATCCTTGTCAATGATCCATTCGACCAATCTTGCAAGGCTCAGATATCTTCTACATGTTTCATCTGCAGTTGGGTTATCATTCAGAAGTCAGTATTTAGAATTCTTCAGAGTTATCCTATATTCTTGGTTATGTCTTTCAGAGTTAGCAACGCCCAGTATGCAAAAATTCTTAATTATTGGTCTTCTTGATTTATACCCAGCATTATCAAGGTTTTCTTCATCTTGGGTATTCTGGTTTATTCCTGGGGAATTAATATGTATGTGGCACATTAGTAATTCTACTGCAGACCCTTTATCAAGGACAACATCATGCCATGCAGGGTTTTATATTATATTATGGACTTTAGCACTACGGATTTCTATGGATTTCATCAGCATTGGTTCGCAGTCTGATTGAAGTATTATTGATTATCTCACCAAGTCAGCTCACTTTATATTATTCAGAATGGGTTAGTCTTTTGAAGGTCTGGCGGTGTCCTTTTATTAGTAGACATCAGATCAGTATTATTGTGGCACCGTCAGAGGATGTATATATACAGCAGAAGGGCAGAGATGCCTCAGTCCTAAGTTTACCGTTCAGTCTATGTGGGAGAGCAGTTCATAGCTATTCATATCTTGATTGGTATAATTCCTGTCCATGTCCCCTTTGTGTTCATTTTACCCCTTATCGAAATTGCGAGGACGCAATTTTTTGTAAGGTGGGTGGAATGTAACACCCCGCTCCCCGAATACGTACTTAGCTGCGTATTCGTATTTCTCGATCGTATTTTTCGATTTACTTCCGGTATTTGTTTTGCTTTACGAATTATTTATACGATTGTTTTGTCTTGGATTGGGATTCGTGAACTCGGAGTCAGACCTAGTCTGAACCGGGAACCCGATCCTAGTGAATTACTTGATTTGGTCTTTTTGCTATTCTGATTTGATCAATTTCAGTTTTAAACATCGTTTTCCAATATTTTAGATTTTCTATGATTTTCTGAAATTTTTTTGAATTAAGTTGTAAATCTTCAAAATCAGGGGTCGACCAATACCGCTGACCGATTCTCGGATTTTTAATTTGCAAACGGAGTTGAATTTTAAGAAACGACTTTCCCATAACTTCTTAAAATCATATTTTCTATCTAAATACTTTTTCTGGGATTTTTCTAAATTTATCGAAATTCCACTGGATTTGGTGTCAGCCAGTATCACTGGTTGATTCCAGGAATTTTAGTTTACAATTGGAATTAAATTTCTGAATTCTGCTTTCATATTACTTCTTATAATTATATTTTCTCCTTTTAGGAATTTTCTGAGATTTTTCAGATTTTATCAAAATCCGGCCGACCCGGTATAGACCGATATTAACGGTTGACTTCAAGATTTTTATTTCGAAAATGAGATAGAATTTCTAAAAACTGATTTCACCAAAAATCTTTACATAATATTTATTATTTTTGAGAATTTTTGGGAGGCTTTTCAAGCTACTTTATTTTTTGGACTTTTCCGGAGTTTTCGATATTTTCCCAGATACCGGAATTTTATCCAGATATTCTACTTTTCTCTTTTTCCATTTTTCTCTCTCCTCGCTAGACACGAGTTTCACCATCCCACATTTAATACAGGCATGCTCTCCATACTGCATTTAATGCTTGTCCTGCAAGATCAATTCTGAACCATCTTTTTTTGTCTTTTCTGTCAAAAGCAAATCTCGCGTTTATTCTCCTGGACGCGGCTTTTATTTCCGCGTCTGGCTCTCTCTTGCCTAGACGCGGATTTGACTTTTGGGGACGCAGCAATTTTAATTGGCAAGAGACGCAAAGTTTCTTTCATAAGTAATGACAACATTATTATAATATTTTCCTACCCTTTATATAACCACCCCTTTTCTTCCTTCTCTTTCATTCATACTTTTTCCTTTCCTTCTCTTTCCTGAGAACGAAACCAGCAAACAGCCCCATGCTCCCATGGGCGGCCATCTCTCCCATCTTCTCCACCCACCATCTCCACTTTTTCCACCACCAATTCCTCCACCTCTTTCTCCTCCATCTCCTCCTCCATTCCAACAACAACAACCACAACAATACCACCTTCACCATCTTCTTCTTCCTCTCTTTCCACCAAAGTAACCCATTTCCACCACCACTTTCTCCACCATCTCCACCACCACATACTCCACCTTGGCCACCAACGACCATGTCATCTTCCTCTCCTTGTCGTGCTCTTTCCGACGAGCTATAGCTTCGCTCTCCGAAACTCCTTTTGCAAAACTCCAAAAATCTAAAATGAACTACACTTGCACCCCACTATTAGTTTGGATTTGGAGCCTTGGCCGCCTTCTCCGGCCAACTCCGGCCGCCGCCGGTGACCGCCGGCCATCGCCGGCTACCACCCCTTCCCTTCTCTCCTTTCCTTTCCTTCTTTCTTTCTTTCCATTCTTTCTTTCTTTTCTTTTTTCTTTTCCTTTCCTTTTTCTTTCCTTCACTGATTTTCTCCCAAAACTTGGGGAGACCAAAAAAGCTTGCGTCTCCCCCTTCTCTCCCAAAAAACATGCGTCCCCCTCTCACCCTTTCCCTGCGTCTCACTCTCCCTCTTTCCCATCTCTCTCACTTCTCCCTGTCTCTCTCTTTCTCTCTGTTAATTGCTGACGCGGATCTCAACCCCGCGTCCAAGCAATTCCTTAACGCGGCCTTCGCGTTCTTGTATTGACGCAACGCGGAGCCCATGCCCGCGTCTGTGTCCTTCCCGTGTCAACACGACGCGGAGCTCATGCCCGCGTCTGTGTTCTTCTTGTGTTAACGTGACGCGGAACCTACGTCCGCGTCCGCGTTCTCCTCGTGTCCTGACTTGAACGCGGGTCTCGAACCCCGAGTTTGTGGCATCTACGCGACGCGACTCCCGCGTCTGCAACCCCCGCGTCTCACTATCAAGCCCGCGTATCCCCTGTACATACTCTCTCTCCCTGTACACTCTCTCTCTAGTTCTCTCTTTCTCTCTCCTCTCTCCATTCTCTTTCTTTCTCTTGATTTTCTCCTCTCTCTATCACTTTCTCTTTAACGCGTTGACGCTTTGATTTCCTGGATTCCGAAGATCAGGGATTTCACTGTATTTTCTAAAAACTTAGGCGAGTGTTCTCGTTTTCCTCTTGGCTTTTCCGCTTCGTCGGATCGACTTGATTGTCTTATGTATTTGTATCTGGAACTAACACCTTCTCTGCAGGTACCCTAACCTCTGGGTACAACCTTTGAGATTTAAAGTCCTCGGACTTTCTCTATGCTACGCCTGGTAGGTGGACCTAGCGTCAACACTTTACCGCTTACTCCGTTCGAGTGTAATTGCCCCGTGAGCATGGCTTCCCGTGAGTGGTAGTATAGCGTTCATACGCTTACTGCGACACGTGTGTCTAGCTACGCTGCGAGTGGTAACCACGCCGAGCGTGATAGCATTTAGTGTTGTACATTAGCTTCGCTCCAGCTTGCTCAGCTCTGCTTGATTGTGCTCAGCTATTATTTTATCACTTGTCAAGTACACACTTGATATGTTAACACTTGACATGCTTTTGCTTGATACCTACCATCTACATGCCAATACCTGACACCTGTCTATATCACTTGTCAACTGTTGTGTCATCACCTGACACCCGACTTGCTACTTGACACTTGCTTCTTACTATGACATGACTTATCACTTGCCTCTTGATATATTAATACTTGACCTGTGATTATCACATTTACGGGAATACTATACTTGTTATCCTGCATTACATGCAGTGACTTGAATCTTGTACTTGTTATCCTGTATTATATATACAGTGACCTGACTCCTGAACTCCTGATCATGTCTTGCACCTGCTATTCCCGTAAATTGATAATTACATGATAAATTATAAAAAGGAACAACTTGCATCGGGTCGGGGGAAACTTGCGGCTATCAATATATGTTCGTGTTTACAGTGGTACTAGGCATGTTGTGCAACTAAAACTTCCGGTCTGACCTGTGGGCCTCCAGGCGACCGAGGGGAGTGCTGGCTCCCTCCTTCTTGGTACCATCTTGATAAGGGCATTCCATAAGACCCTCCTGATCGCCTTGCGGCAGGTTCCGCCCACCAAGCAACAGAACAATCCTAGGCCGTGGTCCCGGGTATGTATGGGACCCACTGTAAACATTGTTCGTTGATACCCCCGTTGGTTTCCAATAACAACCTTGCTTTACTCAGATGTGGATATATGTGCGCTGGGACGCTAGTTCACATATCTAGACATCGGGGTAAGACGAGTGATAATAATAATAAAAGATGCCAGCTATGAACCTGTATTATGCCTTGCCATGTTTGCTTGTATCGGATTTTACTTCGGATTTCCGTTTTATGATTATTATACTATACCTGTTCATATCCTGCTTTCTACTTGTATTCTATCCCGCCTGTCTCCTGCTCTTATCTGATCATGCTATGAGTCTTCCCTACTTGATATCAATTGATGTATATCTGCTTGCTCCTGTATGCTTGTGCCTTCGACACGGTTTTCATGTTTATGATCCAGATTTATCGATACACATGTGCTTATCCATGCTCGCCATCTGGCTTTCGCATCACCACTCGCCGGGGAGTTCTGACTCCTCTGGATCCTCATGTCCAGGTTTTAAAGCTTGGAGCGTGTGGACTCTCCCAGTTGCTGATCAAAGTGGCGCAGCGGTAGCGTGGATTCTCCAGCAGACCGTCCAGAGCCCATCCTTCCAGGCCCCCTTGTTCGGCTTTAGAGTTTTCCTATTGTGACTCTGAGCCTCCATTTGTACTGTTCATACTTGTACATCTCTTTGTATTCTCGCAATTGCGCATATTGGTGATGTAATATTTTTGTAATATTTGTCATCTCTGGTGATAAATTTGTAATTGTACTCATATGTTGGAATGTATAATGCACCACATGCTTCCGTACTCTGATTCTTACCTGTACTGATGCTTAGCGTATATACGTGAGGGTATTTCTGACCTGCGTATATACGTCGCAGTAACGTCTCCGTACCCGCCTGACCGGGGTGGTACAGTCTGTCAGTTGGTCGACCGGTCCGGTCGACCGGCAGACGTGCACAAACGTCCACGCCAAGACCACAAGGCCCGGTCGACCGGTGCGGTCGACCGATCAGGCCTGAAATGGATCCGGTCGACCGCCCGGTCGACCGTTGGGCCTGAAACAGATTTTTTTTGTAGGAAAAATTTTGAACTTATGAGAATTTTTAAAATAATTTTAAATGGTTATAAGATTAAGTTGCATGCTATAGGGGTTGGTATACATGACATAAATAAGATGTAAAAATATAAAATATTTAGAGACATGTATAATAACCAAGACATGCACCTAATCCAACTAACCAAAACAAAAACCGTATTTTTGAAAAATGAAAGTGTGTGTGTGTTTTCTTAAGCCAACTTATCATAACCTCATTCTTTAAAACTAATTCTTACAAAGGTTCTAGGTGACTACATGATCTTCAAATTAGGGCTTCTCTATGGAATGTTGTATAGCTTGAATCCTTGAACCAAAAATTGAGTCATCTTGAGTCAAAAGTACCTTCCTTTAGGGAAGAACACAACTTGAATCCTTAGAACCCTGAAACACACTTAAACACTAAAATATGATTAGTACAAATAACTATATATGTTTTGTAATCATCAAAAGTCAAAAACGGGTGATTGTAACCTTGGGCCAACAATCTCCCCCTTTTGATGATGACAAAACATATTAGTTATTTAAAAAAACATGGGAAAGGGGCTTGGAAGCTCCCCCTCAAATCATGCTATATATATATGAATGGCTATATACATGAATGAAAAGTAGAAACTAAGAACTTGGCATAAGAAAGACATAGGAATTCAAAACATATTGCTCAAAACTCATAGCTCAAAAACTAACCTTTTATAACTCAAAATTCAAAACTCAAAATTCAAAACTCAAAACTAACTTGTTATAACTTAAAACTCAAAACTCAAAACTAACTTTTTATAACTCAAAACTCAAAATAACTTTTCAAAACTCAAAATGCATAATTCAAAACTCAAAATAATAATAAGCTAACTTTTTCTCCCTCTTTTTGTCATACATCAAAAAAGGGTAAACATTGTTAAAAAAAAAATTTCATGATTCCATAACACAAACATTCAATTCACCACAAATAAAAGAAAATCTAGCATAGTCTAGTGGTTTTGTAAAAATATCGGCAAGTTGAAAATCGGTAGAAACATATTCAATTTCAATATCACCTTCTCATAATGATCTCGAAGAAAGTGATACCGAATATCAATGTGCTTGGTCTTACTATGTTGATTTGCATTTTTAGTCATATGAATAGTACTAGTATTATCATAAAATATTTTAATACGGTCAAAATGCAAATCATAGTCAAGGAGAGTATGTTTCATCCAAAGAACTTGTGCACAACAAGCCCCCGCTGCAACATACTCCGCCTCGGCGATTGAGAGGACTACCGAATTTTATTTCTTGGAAGACCATGAAACAAGACAATTACCGAGAAATTGACATGTTCTACTTGTACTCTTCCTATCCACTCTACAACCCGCATAGTCGGCATCCGAAAAACTCGTCATGAAAAATTGTCCGGTCTTCGAATATCACAAACCCATTTCAATTGTACCAGTAAGGTATCTAATAATGCGTTTTACCGTAATCAAATGGGACTCTTTAGGACACGATTGAAATCGAGCACAAAGACATACACAAAACATAATGTCCGGCCTACTAGCCGTTAAATACAACAAGCTACCAATCATGCTACGGTAAAGTTTAATGTCTACATTTGTACCTTGTTCATCCTTGTCAAGCTTTGTGGTGGTAGCCATGGGAGTTTTGCTTGTCTTAGCTCTTTCAAGCCCAAATCTCTTGATAAGTTCCTTTGTGTACTTGTCTTGATTTATGATAATCTCATCCTTCCTTTGCTTGATTTGGAGACCAAGGAAGTAGTTAAGCTCGCCCATCATAGACATCTCAAATTCCTCCTTCATGCATGATTCAAAAGCTTTGCAAAGATTTTCATTAGTAGAACCAAATATGATATCATCAACATATATTTGAACTATAAGTATATCATTTTCAACATGTTTGGTAAACAAAGTAGTATCTATTTTTCCTTTATTAAAACCATTAGAAATAAGAAATGAAGAAAGTCTTTCATACTAAGCCCTAGGGGCTTGTTTTAAACCATAAAGAGGTTTGTCTAGTTTGAAAACAAAATCCGGATGTGTAGGATCAACAAACCCGGGGGGTTGTTCAACATACACCTCCTCTTTAATAAGTCCATTTAAGAAAGCACTTTTTACATCCATTTGAAAAAGTTTAAAATCTTTATATGAAGCAAATGCAAGTGTCATTCGTATGACTTCAAGCCGTGCTACGGGTGCAAAAGTTTCCTCAAAATCGATACCTTCGACTTGAGTGTAACCTTGGGCCACTAACCTAGCTTTATTCCTAACAACATTTCCTGACTCATTCAACTTGTTCTTAAAGATCCACTTAGTACCAATTGTTGGTCTATCGTGGGGCCTAGGAACAAGATGTCAAACTTGGTTGCGCTCGAATTGATTGAGCTCCTCTTGCATGGCTAGCAACCAATATGAGTCGCCCTCGACTTCGAGGATGTTATTTGGTTCAAAGTGAGAAATAAATGCATAGTGCCCACAAAGATCATGAAGTTTAGAACGAGTAGTTACCCCTTTTGATACTTCACCTATAATAAGATCCTTGGGATGATGTGGATTGAATCTCCAATCTTTTGGAAGTGGTTGAGTAGTCTCCACTTCAACTTCTTGAACTTCGTTTTCTTCATCACCCTTTGGCTTGTCTTCAAGTGTAGGCGAGTCCTTCAAAGAAATTTTCTCCATGTCTTCATTTAGGGAATCTATTTCTATAACATTCTCAATAAACACAATGGATTCCTCAAACTTTACATGTATAGATTCTTCAATAGTCAAGGATGACTTATTGAATACTCTATAGGCTTTACTAGTGTTAGAGTAACCAACAAAAATTGCTTCATAAGACTTTGCATCAAATTTACCTAAATTATCTTTAGTATTCAAAACAAAACATTTACAACCAAAAACTTTAAAGTATGAAATATTTGGCTTTCTAGAAAAATAAATCTCAAAATATGTTTTTGAAGTGTTTTTGCATAAGAAAACTCTATTTGATATGTAGCAAGATGTGACGGCCTCGGCCCATAGATAATGAGGGAGACCGTATTCATTTATCATTGTCCTAGCCATCTCTTGTAATGTACGATTTTTCCTCTCAACGACTCCATTTTGCTGTGGAGTTCTAGGACAAGATAGTTCATGCTTAATTCCATGTTCTTCACAAAAAGTGGTAAAGGGTTGGTTATTGAATTCACCACCTCTATCACTTCTTATTCTTAAAATAGAAGAATCTTTTTCCTTTTCAACTCTTTTCTTAAAGGCTTGAAAATATGAAAAGGCTTGATTTTTGTGTTCTAAAAAGAAAACCCAAGTAAAATGAGAGAAATCATCAACTAAAATGAAAGCAAAACGATTCCCGCTTAGACTTTTGGTTTGAGTAGGACCAAACAAATCCATATGGATCAACTCCAAAGGTCGTGATGTCATGATATCCTTGATTGACTTGAAAGAGGACTTGGTTTGTTTTCCAAGTTGGCACGCATCGCAAATGCGGTCCTTTTCAAAGTTCAAGCAAGGAATACCTTTCACCATTTTCTTATTGTTTAATCTAGATAGATGGTCAAAAGATATGTGGCCTAATCTCCTATGCCACAACCAAGAGTCATCATCGAGGGCTTTCAAACAAGTAGCATTGCATAGCATATTAGACATGTCAATCATGTATACATTGTTTTCACGAAATCCGGAAAATATACATGTATTGGATTGTCTATCAATAACACTACATGGTAGATCATCAAAAATAACATTAAAACCTTTATCACAAAGTTGACTAACACTCAAGAGATTTGCTTGAGGACATCAACTAAACAACATTTTCTATTAAAGGAGATGTACCAAATTTAACATTACCAATACCAATGATCTTTCCTTTGGCGTCATCTCCGAAGGTGACGGTGCCACCTTCATGGTATCTTGATAGGGTTGCGAAGTTGTTGATATCCCAAGTCATGTGCCTTGAGCAACCACTATCAAGATACCACAACTTCTTATGTTGTTGGGTTTTGGAATGTACCTACATCATTTAACAAATTTGTTGACTTTGGTACCCAAACTTTCTCGGCTCCTTGAATGTTAGTATTCCGAACCCAAACATTATTATGCGATGCATTAATCCTATCATAATAAAATTTAACCAAATGACCTTTATGGTCACAATATGTGCATGAAAAGACTTTACAATACATAAATGCATGATGTGTGTGTGGAGTGTGAGCATGTTTAGGGTGCTTGGCATGATGTAAAGGTTATGATTTATGAGCATGAGTATGAATAGCATGTGAATGTTTCTTTGGGACATGTTTCTTAGAAAACATAGCCTCTAGTCTAGTTTTATCAAATTCACATTTCTTCAAAACTACTCCTAATGAATCAATTTCTTCTTTAGTAAAGAAATCTCATTTTCATCAATTTGTGAAAATTTACCTTTGCAAGAAATTTTATATTCATCAAAATCCTTTTGAGTAGAAGATAGAGTAGAAAACAATTCATCTTTTTCTTTTGTAAGAATGAAAACTTTGTGGTTGAGTGATTCATTTTCCTTTTTCATTTTCAAGTATTTCTTTTTGAGAAAATCATAGTTATGAGATAGTTCTTCAAAAGCTTCTCCTAATTCATCTATAGATAGTTCACAATCAATGGGTGTATCGGGAGTTACCTTGCTTGTACTTTCATTTGCCATGAAGCACATGTTGGCGGTGTCGACTTCCTCATCGGATTCACTCTCCGAATCCCAAGTAGCCTTTAAAGCTTTCTTTTTGTATGGCTTCTTGGAGGTGGAGGGCTTGCCTTTTTCCAGACATTCTGCAACAATGTAACCCGACTTCCGGCAATTGAAGCAAATGATTTTCTTCTCTTCTTTACCTTGCCATCTCCTTCTATTTTAGAACTTTGCCTTGTTGTACATTCTCCGGACGTTCTTTACAAGAAGAGAAAGATCTTCATCATCCTCTTCTTCATCATCTTCGTCGGAGTAGGTGGAAGAACTCTTGAAGGCAATTGCTTTCTTCTTGGGAGGAGCCATCTCTTCTCTTGCTTTTCTTTCCATCTCATAGGTCTTGAGATTCCCAATGAGACCTATAAGCTCAATTTCTTCCTTGTCATTGAGTTCCTTCAAAGTTGTGGCTTTGACTTCCAAGATGGAGGGAGTGCACGGATGATCTTCCTTACTCTTTGGTCGTTGTCAATGACGTCACCTAAAGAAGAAAGTACATTAGTAATCTTTGTAAACTTAGTAACCATATCATCTATGATTTCATTCTCTTGCATAGAAAAATTTTCATATTGGGAACGAAGAATGTCGATTTTTGCCCTCTTTACTTGTGAAGTCCCCTCATGAGTGACAAGTAAGTGAGTCCAAATCTCATGAGCGGATTTGCAATGAATGACTCTAGAAATATCATCGTCATTAAGAGCTTGAAGTAAGGCATAGTGTGCCCTAGCATTAGCGTCAAACTCTTTCGTGACAATATCGGACCAAGTGTCTTCATCACCAGGGGGTGCACTAAAAGGTTTGGTCACCGCCTTTGCAACCCGGCTCCCTAAAGATTGCAAAAATATGGTCATCTTAACCTTCAATATGGGAAAGTTAAGGCCATCAAACCTGGGTGGGGTCTTAGTTCCTTCGGCCATTTTTACTAGGTGTATGAGGATGAAAAATGAATAGAATAATTAGCAATATAGGATCTCTCTATGGTTGTTAAGCCAAGAGCCTAGAGACCAAAGCTCTGATATCAATTGAAAAACACCTAGAGGGGGGTGAATAGGTGTTAATGCTAATCTAATGATCATTTTAAACAAGTATGAAAGTATGATGCAACCGGTCACTCAAAACAAGAAATTGTAGCCGAATTCCCCGTGAAGGGCTCTAGAACTTCTCCTCTTTGATTCCTCTAGATTATGAGTTGAGGCGCGTAATTGCTTTCTTGTTGAGATGAGTAAAGACCAGAAAATGTAAGTAATGAAATGGATGCAATGATGAAGTGCAAGCAAGAGGTATCACAAGATATAAATGTAAAGCAATGAAAAACAATAAGGAAACCAATCGAAAACACAAGGAATTTGTTTCGAGGTTCGAGCCACCGCTCTACGTCCCCACCTCCACCACCGTGAAGGATTTCCACTAAATCCGCAAAGGAAATTATAAAAGGTCTACACAAGACCGGAGTACCGAACTCCCACCAATCCAACCTCTACACAAGAGGGATCTCAACACAAAGAAAGAACAAGTAACAAGGTGATCCAAATAACCACAAACTTCTCTCTTACAACTCCTTATAGAATGGGAAAGATTTTTGGCTCAAGAAGTGTAGTGAGAAAAATTCAGTTGTAAAGTAGTAAGAAATAGCTTGAAAATAACTGAAAAACTTCAACCAAGAATGCACTTTAGAAAGTAAGAACTTTAAAAAAGTTCCTTTTTTTTGGAAACTTGAAAACAAAGGGGATTTTTCTTGATTTTAACAAGGGACCAATGCCATCTATTTATAGGGATTTGCCATGAGCAAATCATCATTTAGGCTAGATAAATAGGTCAGGAAATAGCCTCCAAAATTTCAGAGATAGCTGACACAAATATCCCAATCAAATCAAGAAAACAAAACTCAGAAAACTAGTCGTTGGGGCTGCTGGCGGCTGTCGGTCGACCAGCCCGGTCGACCGGCAGTCTATTGGCAAACTAGCCGTTGGACTTGGTCGACCGGTCGGTCGACCGGAGGCTAAACAAAAAATATTGATTTGTTCTGTCGGTCGACTGGCCCGGTCGACTGACAAAACCCGAGAGCAAGGGTCTGTCAGTCGGTCGACCGGTCCGGTCGACCGACAGACGTGCACAAACATGCACGCCAAGACAACAAGGCCCGGTCGACCGGTGCAGTCGACCAATCAGGCCTGAAATGGATCCGGTCGACCGCCCGGTCGACCGTTGGGCCTGAAACAGATTTTTTTTATAGGAAAAATTTTGAATTTAGGAGAATTTTTAAAATAATTTTAAATGGCTATATGATTAAGTTGCATGCTATAAGGGTTGGTATACATGACATAAACAAGATGTAAAAATATAAAATATTTAGAGACATGTATAATAACCAAGACATGCACCTAATCCAACTAACCAAAACAAAAACCGTATTTTTGAAAAATGAAAGTGTGTGTGTGTTTTCTTGAGCCAACTTATCATAACCTCATTCTTTAACAAACTAATTCTTACAAAGGTTCTAGGTGACTACATGATCTTCAAATTAAGGCTTCTCTATGGAATGTTGTATAGCTTGAATCCTTGAACCCGAATTGAGTCATCTTGTGTCAAAAGTACCTTCCTTTAGGGAAGAACACAACTTGAATCCTTAGAACCCTGAAACACACTTAAACACTAAAATATGATTAGTACAAATAACTATATATGTTTTGTAATCATCAAAAATCAAAAATCGAGTGATTGTAACCTTGGGCCAACAAAGAAGATGAAATAAAGGTGAACTAAGAAGGTGGTGAAAACAATGAAGAAAATAATAAAAAGATTTTGGAAATGATTTTCAAAGCAAAGATAAAGAAAACTCATGACTACTAACTACTAATTGCTCCGCTAATCATGCTAACCTCTTAGTGATAGTTATCTCACATGGATCCTTAGCCATCACTAATCCTTGGCTTCAAGAAATGATACAAAGCATGGCTCATAAGATTGTTCTTCTATATTCAAACAACACATCATACCACACAAGTTGCAAGGTACTATTAAATCATCAAAACTGATTAGAGGTGATCTGAAATAAAGAAGACATTACAAGTTAGCAAATTAGTGGGTTAGATGTTAGAAATGATAGAATGTTAGATCCATCATCATGAGCCATTAATGGCTCTTGCAAGAGTAAGGCCTTGTAGAGGCTATTATATTCATGTGGATTATCAAGTAAGTAGTTTGATGGTTAGTGGTTAGTAGTTAGATTGTCATGAGAAGAAAAGTTAGCTAAGTATCATGTAGAAGATGGAGAAGATTACATTGGAGAAGAAAAAAGACACCTTTACATAGATTGTCACCATCTATTACATCAATATCTCTCTATCTTCATCTGAATCTCTAAGCCCTACTATAAGATCTAAAAACAAAAATAAAAATACAAAAGAAAGAAGAGGAACACCTACACTACACTACTAAAAGATAGAAAACCTAGCCTAAAATCAAATCTGCTTGCATTCGGGGCCTCTGCAGGGCTATATATAGGCAAAAGAGGTTTCTAGAAGACGAAATGGGGTCACGCGTCGAAGATCGACGTGTGGTCCCACCACATTGCCACGAAAACGCGACATTTACGCATTTTCACGGCAAAACTAGGGAGTTAAATTCCTGGCTTTGGCGAGAAACATCTTCTAGCTTCGAGGACCTTCTTGGTATATTCGATTTCGGGTATATTCATCCAGATCTTCGTCTGATGTGCTCAAAGGTCTAGATTTAATGTATCTTCTAGAAGTTCCCTTGCTTGGCCTCCAAGAAATCCGGATTTAATTACCCGAAAATGGGTTTAATTAAGCTCTTATTACTTCTTTGCCCTTAAACTCTTGATTTATCTGTAAGAGAGACCAAAACACGGTTTAGACCGACCTTTTATTCATAAATTGGTAGGGAATGCGATATAATAATGCATAATTGTAGACTAATCATTTTTCCCTACTTCTTCTTGGCGTAGTGCTTGGACCTGCCATGTTTGCAATGTCTTCGGGATACTCCATATTAGAGAAGGTTCTCTTCTGTGGGAACGAGTCCTTTTGGCTGATCGGGAGGCTAAGGTTAATCATCTGAATACCGACTGCTTGCTTAAATGTGAGCTGCAGTGACATTCAGAGAGCATTGTCGTGATGAGCCGTTCACAGCAACGTGATGGAGCGATCTAATTAGCATTATTTTTCTTTGTCAAATAATCCCTTAGATCTGTCGGAAGGGGATCAAAGAGATTAACCTCGGTTTTCAAGGGCTTTTCAGCTTCTGAGAGCCATCCTTGCGTCATAATTCTGAAACGCAGGGTTTAGAAATGCGGAGTTCACGTTCTATAGAATGGACGCGGCTCTCGCATTTTGACTTTGAAATGTGGATCTCGTGCCTCTACTAAGAAGAGACGCGGACCTCGCATTGCTAATTGTCGCATCTGGCTAGCGATATTTGAGAAACACGGACCTTCTGAGTCTCGTGTTCTGTCATAGAGATGCGGGTCTCGTGTCTCTGAGAAGAGGCACGGACCTCGCGCTGCTGAACGTCGCGTTTGAGAGGTGAAGGCTCAAAAACGCAAGCCTTTGAGCTTTGTGTTTTGGTCTCCAAACGCGGGCTTCGCGCCTCTATCGTAACTCAGAAGAGACGCATGCCTGAGCCTCGCGTTCTGTATCTGCTGGACATATAGTTGTTCCAGCTTCTTGAGTCTGTTATCAACGCGCACGTCGCCTCTGTCGACATTCGGCATTCCAGTTACGCCGTACGGGTTGTTGGGAACCCTTGATAAACTGGAGCTGAGGAAGATGACGAGCGTGGCTGGGTTGACCATCAACAATGTTGGCCTCGCGGGTCTCGTGAGAGACGTTGACGCGGGCCTTACATGTGATACGACGAGCAACGATGCTCTCTGCACAGGCCATGTTTGGAGAAGTCTCCGAAGAGACCCGAGAGCGGATCTCTGAAGAGACCTTGCGGTACTGTCGCGCCCTAGGGCTCTTGGAGCTGAAAGAGATGAACTCTTCATACTTTGCCTGGTCGAATTTCATGACAAGCGATTCGACCGTTCTTCCCATGAAGGTTATGTCACCTTACGCCACAACTTGCTCATCAATAGAGAAAGTAGTACCTAGCGGAATCGCCATCTCTTGTTTGGCTCAGGAAAAATTTAGAGGATCGTAATAAAATTTCCTTGAATTAATGAAAGATTACAAAAATCTTAAAAATTCTTATTACAAGAGAGAGAAGATATTCAAGCTCAAATCTTCTCTTTGTTTAATGCTGGGTTCTTAATGTAGCAGTAGAAAGTGAATCTTATTTTCCGTTGACTGGGTGAATGTCACGATCTTCTGGGAATCTTCTCTTCAGACTATGGATGGAGTAACACAGCTTCTGTCCAATAAAATCTCAAAGAGACTTGAGGAAAGAACAAACTTGTACTCAGCAAGTTGTTAGAAGAGTTGAACTCTTTTGTATTCCTCAGCTAAAGATTCTGATTTTTCTGACCAAAACTTTTTCGACCAAAACTTTTCGACGACCACCTTCCGACCCCTCTTTAGTAGCAAACTGAACTATTTATAGGGGTTTCAGGGGTAAAACTGTCACCTAAAAATTATCCATAATGGGGGTTAACTCCCCTTATTATGTGGGCAGTAATTGACCCAGTAATGAGGGCAGTTATAATCGAGACGCAGAGCTTCTCTGTAGTCAGAACGCGAGGTTCGAGCCTCGCGTCTTGGATACCGACTTTGAACCTTGCTAGACGCGGGTTTTTAGGCTCTGCATCTTGAGATTGCAATGATGTTGAGACGTGGGCTTCGAACCTCACGTCTTGGTACTGTAGTGATGCCAGGACGTGGGCTTCATGCTCTGCATCTTGGCATTACATGAGTGGCCATGATTAGCCTCGTGTCTGGAGTATAGACTTTGTTCTGTGATGACTTGTCTTCTGTGATTTTTAGACAATCTACAGGTTCCTTTTGTTTTTCAGAGCACATGCCCTTGAAGGGGGCCTTTGAAGGAGAACAATCAAGACAGAGTTCCTCAGTGCACATGCCCGCGAAAGAAAACAATCAAGATAAATGACTGTCACGAGGCTCATAGTCTATTTATAGGCTCGCTAATGGGCATTAAATAATGGCATAAAAATCAAAGCCATTCTTAAAGGTCAAAATTAATAACCTTAATTCACTACGCGAATATCAAATCCAGTCTGGATGAGGGACATGGATTTTTGCTCCAGGAAATCCCAACAACACGCATCCCCAATTGTAAACGCCAACTTCGCATTGAAAGATCCAGCGAGATCTTCGCATCAAATTGCATGTGAAGCTTCAAAGGTCGTGTTCTGAAGTCCGCATCCCTTACAAGCCCAAAGGTTGTCCCCTCCACCACATTGAAGAACGCAGGCCTGCGTTTCTAAACAAATCAGGGCTGCGTCTCTCAATGAATCAGAGCCGCGTCCTCTCAAGAATTTAGAGCTGCGTTCTCTCAACAGTTCAAAGCCACGTTTCTCTCAACATATAGAGTCGTATCCTCTCAATAATTCAGAACCGCATTTCTCTCAATAGATCAGAGCCGCGTCCTTTCAACAGTTCAGAGTCGCGTTTCTCCTAACAGATCTTAGCCGCGTCTCTCAAAAAGAAGGAAAAAGAGAAAAAAAATCAGAGCCACGTCTCCCCTACAAGTCAAGGTTGCGTCTCACTCACAACTCAGTGCTGCCGATGTTTCCTCTCTATAACTCATAGCCGTGTCTTAGCAACTGACTAAGGACTACGTCTCCACAATAATCAAGGGTCGCATCTGTGAGAGCTGCGTCCTCCCATGAAACAAAGAGTCCGTCTGATTCTCAAGCGCAAAGATGGAATAAAGATGAGACAAAAATTTTATAACTTTTATTTTCTATATCAAAATAGTAAAAGTGATGCAAACACTCTCTTATTTGACAAGTGAAGTGTCTTTAATTCCTTCAGGCATATCCCTAACTATTCGACCAGCGTCAGATATGCCCTAGCTTGCTCTAAGCTTCCAGTATGACGGATGTTCTCAATCTGATTTTCAAGAAGCATCCGAGCAAACTCGAAGGAACTTCTCCCGGAGAGGACCAGTTCGATGTAGGACCTCATGGAGGTGAAGAATTGTTGTAACATCTGATGCGCCAATTCTTCCATGATGTCCATGGCTGGAGATAGCTCTGCTGGTGCGCTCTTGGATCCCCTTCTACTGTGGTGCGTATAATGTCCACAGAGGCAGGAGCCAACAACTATGGGCAGAGACAAGGCCAACAGCAGATTCTGTCGACACTGAGATCATGGCCGACACCTCCAGAATCGTTATAATGGTAGCCTTCGAAGCAACAGGGGCAGCGACAAACTCCATAGCACTTGATTTATCAGCCGAAGTCTGAAGTGCACGGTCCTCTGCACTGGTGCTTGCCACGGAATCCTCCACTTAAGCCAACCCAGTACTCTCTGCAATCATAACTTCGATGTTAGCAATAACAATAAAAATGGGAGTATATGGCACATCTTTGTTCTCTTACCAAGAAGAGCATCCGAAGACGGTAAGTACTTTGGCAGGCTGCTTTGGGACGAGAGTTCCCCGGTCACGGTGGTTACTGATCACACACGTGCATTACATGTTTTTATATCATATATATCACATTTCTGCATTTATATTAAATAAAACTCTGCTATTAATGTATTTTCATGTCCAGTGGCGTGTAGGGTAATTAAGGAAGAAAAGAGAGAGATTGACAGATTTATCCAATTTAAATCCAAAAGTTTCAAATCAAAGGAGATTGATTCAAATCCAAAGGTTATAGAAGCTATATTATCTGAAAGCTGAATATATCAGATAAGATAATATCATCTCATTTCAAGGAAAAAAATAGATTGTTTGAAGACCCTATCTGTTTCGCTAAAGATAAATGAATATCTTATCAATTATAGAAGACAAATTAAAAATTTAAGAGGATAAATGGATAGGGAGAAGATCAATAGATGAGATGAAGCAATTTAGATTCGGATTCTGACTGGTTACAGTTAGAATTTTAATCATAACTTTCGCTACTGAAACTCAAATCTGATGATTCAAGATGCTCCAGAAAGAAGATTTAAAGGGCTATAATTCTTCTATTGATCATCAATAAGCTGCAAAATCAGAATTAGAGTTCTGAATAAATCAAATCAAGTTTGAAGATAAGGGAAAAATTCAAATTCAGAAATATTCAGCTCTTCCTATCTTCATACGCTTTCTATCCCTCTGTTTTCTTTTATAAATGCCCTCATACCTCGAAGGCAGAAAGGGCACCATCTCAGAGAGAGAGCTTTAGTTTTGATTTTTCTTTCTTCTTCAATGTAATTTTTATTTTTCTTTATAGCTTAGGTTAGAGAGAGTTACATGATTAAAAGAGAGGAAGAGTTATTGTAGAGTGGCACTATTGTAATCCTTTCTTAAGAAACTGATATTGAAGGTGACAATCAATAGAGGTTTCCCACTTTTTCTCATTGTGCTCGATCTCGCCAAAGCCCTTCTTTCTTTATTCTTCTCTTTTGTTTTGCTTTATTTCAAGGTAATTTTCATTATGATTCAAACAGTAGAGGTAAGTGTTCTTTTTTTATTTCTGATTTTTTCACCTACACTTTTATTTATCTTTTTCTTTTTCTTTTGTACTTAAAACAACAACAACAACAACAACACCATCTCTTCTTCTACCATCTCCTTCTTAGACTAGCTTAACCATTTTATTTTCTTTTTATAAACTGAGAAGATAAATATTAACTAGTTTGGTATATTAAAAGAAAAAAAACTTACACAACGCTTCCATCGCTGTCCCTCCCTGTGGATCACGACCTGTTAGCCCTATGCTACACGGTAGAATTGAGGATCTAGCACTGTTCTAAATTTTTGCATCTTTTTGTGCAAGTTTGGCTCGATCATAATTTTGGCGCCGTTACCGGGGAGGGACGGTAAGTTTTCTTTCTTTTTAATTTACTTTAATGAATTAATCCCTTTTTCTTTTTTGTTTTAGTATACAGAGGCTAATTATAGAAAACTAGAAGCTGCAGTGGACATATTGCTACTTTGTGCCTCTATCCAAGAAGGCAGAGTATCAGAGCCCACAACTGAGGTGAACTACTAACTGTAGTCTCTTGCATTTTGCTTTTCAGAGATTAGCTCTTTGTAGCTATTAATTTATCTGTTTAACTCACTCTATACATATTTCTAATAAAAATAACTTGTTGCTTTCTAAATGCTAAAAAATTTTTAGACTCTTGCATCTTAGGGCATCTGTCTATTTTATTTATTTACATTACTGTTGAAGAGTGCTAGAGCAAAGGTTGTGTGCATTGCATATAGTTTAGAAAACATATTTTGAGTGATTCATATTGCTTGAATATTGCCTTTTGCTTTATACTTGTACACTGTACTAAAAAGACTAAGGGCATATCCTTAAATAAGATAAGGTAGGGAAGTCATTACACTTCTTTAGACTAAAAACCATCTCCTCACTCACTAACCTAGCCTAACATAAAATTGAGTAGACGTTGGCGCTAGGGACATCTCGGACTCAAATAAGGATTGACCTAAGGGTGAAGTTGTTAGAAATTAACTCTTGCCAAATCGGGTCTAAGGTTGGGGATTGAGGGACGAAACCCCGAAGGCTAGTGGTTTGGCATAATTTGGCCCGTTGCTTAGGCATGGATACCTCATACTAATCTTGCCCCTACCGGCTGATTAACTTGTGGTCAATTCTGCAGTATACCTCCTGTGGATAATCAACAGTTAGGAGTCGTCTAGGTCTAAGCTCTACCATAGGCTAGATTTTTCTTTATTTTCTTGTTTGTTTATTTGTTTGTTTTTATTTGTTCTTGTGAAAATGGATTATAATTACAATTATTATGATTATAACTCAAATCCATATTTCACCCCAATCTCTTTCAATTCAGATATTACCAACCCGGCATTACATAACTCTAACCAACCAAGTATGCCAGATTGATCTTATCTGAATCAATATATACCCCAATCCCAGTACTATAAATAAGAATGGGACAATCATCACCACTCTTCACTGAGTCAGTGGGGATACAACTGCCCCGAGTCTTACTATCAACAACCTTACCAACAAACAGCTTCATATAATCCATATCAAAACTAACCTATAGAAGAGAGATCTTCTTTAGAAAAGACTTTTGAACCCTTTCTTGAGTCCACACGATAAGTACAAATCATAGCTGACTCAATTATCCCAAACAATTCCCAAATCCAAGATCTTTACTCTAATTTCTAAGTTCAACTACAACAAGAAGAACCTGTTGACTTAGAAAAGAATATGAAATTTATTATTCAGTATCAAAATGATATTATTCAATCCCAAATGGGTTGTCTCCAATCTCTCAATAGGCTAGAAGCAAAAATGAGTTATTTGGTCAACACAATTAATAATAGGAATGAGAAAACTTTACCTAACAAATTTTCTACTATTCCTGATTCTCCTAGCCATATTGATAAAGAATCATGGTATCTTGGAACCAAGATTCAAGTTCACAACATAATTTTGAGCTTAACAAATATCAACCCATTGACAAATTGGAAAGTTTTTATTTCAATGAGATTGAACTTGAAGATGAATGTGACACCAATTTTCAATATTATGATTCAATTTCATTTTTTGAATCTATACTAACTCTGGTATCCTTACCCGATTCGAACCTAATTTCAAAGCCATCACTGATTCCTATCCCTATAGAGCTTGAACATGAACCACTTATTTTGGATAGTCATATTCCATTGTTGGGAAATAAATGTGAACTTCAATTCTATGATTTAGACCAAACTCATGAACCAACTCTGACTCTTGAACCTAAACTTGATTTGAGTTTTATTCCCCAAGTCAGTTTCAGTTTCTATTCCTTTCATTGTTGAGCCCAAATCATCTATTCTATAAAATCACATTTCATTGTTGGACCAAGGTTTAGATCAATATAATTCCGTGATGATATCCCAAGACTGGTCATATAACCGAAAAAATTTCATGTTAGGATCTTGCATGATCCTATTCATATTGGGGATTATAAACATGTTAATAGGAAAGAGGTTATGAAATGTGGGCTCCATGAAAATTCACAGTATCTAGATTGGGCAGAAACGCTTGGCCCAATAAGACCACCACCGGAACCACTACCTTGAGGTGACAATTTTCCTTCCCTTTCTCTTTTTTCATGTATTATTGTATTTCATTCATGCATTGAGGACAATGCATGAGTTAGGTGTAGGGGAGGATTTACTAACATGCTAACTTCACTAATTTAAAAAAATATTCTTTCTTTAAAACTTTTGAAAAAGAAAATAATACTTTGACTTATTTTTGTAAAAAAATTAAGTTAATTTTAAAGAATAAGAGGATCATAATTAGAATTTCTTATACTTGATCAAAATAAAATTATTTGTTGATTTTGAGGTTAGGAAGAAAAATTGAAAAAATAATTTAGTCTTGATTTTTACCTTAATGAGATATGCACACTTTATACACTTACACTCTTAGGGTTCTAAAACAGAGATTCTTATGCCTTATAAAAAAATTATTATATAAAAATTCTCTGATTAAGCTGGGTATTTGTGTCTCATAAAGCATAAGTATTCATGCCTAAAAGTGGTTCACATAAATAAAATCTTTAGTTTTGTGGCCTTATTTGCTCGAGTCTTAAGTCCTTGGGGTGTTTTCTCACCCGGTGCCCTAAAACCGTCTGATTTGGGAGCCACTGACTGAGGCTCGTTACATGGGCAAATTAGAAAGCGTAATAGAGCTAAGGAATATTACCGTCATAAATGTTAAAATAATAATAATAATAATATATATATATGTGATAATAATAATAATAAGGCATAAGAGTTAGAGTTGAAGAATCCCGAGTCAAATTTTCACGGTCACAAGGTGCATATGACTTAGGGTAAAATAATGAACTAGATGAGAAATATAATTTTAATTCTTAGCTTGACTAAAAACAAGTTTTCGAATAAAGACTAAGTTTAAGAATGATTAAGTTTTGATAATCATATGACTTATAGATTACTTGAATTTTATATCAATACTTCAAATATTTTTTTCCTTCAAAATACGTTTTCAAAAATACTAACACTTTATTTCATTTTCTTCATGGATTTTGTGGGTGTAATCCACTGAAAACTCTCACGAGACAAAACTCGTCCTCTAGGAGTAACCTAGAGGTTTAACGGCTGGTTGCACATGCTAAGTGCAACCGTGATTCCTACGAAAGTGAGTTAGATTTGGTCAGTTTAGTTTTTTCTTTTCTCTTTGTTTTACTCGAGGACGAGCAAAAGATAAGTGTGGGGGTGTGATCACACACGTGCATTAAATGTTTTCATATCATATGTATCACATTTTTGCATTTATATTTACTATTAATATATTTCATGTCCAATGGCGTGTAGGGTAATTAAGGAAGAAAAGAGAGAGATTGACAGATTTATCTAATTTAAATCCAAAAGTTAAATCCAAAAGTTCAAATAAAAGGAGATCGATTCAAATCCAAAGGTTATAGAAGCTATATTATCTGAAAGCTGAATATATCAGATAA
Organism: Agave tequilana; assembly: GCA_038442645.1. Classification (NCBI taxonomy): domain Eukaryota; kingdom Viridiplantae; phylum Streptophyta; class Magnoliopsida; order Asparagales; family Asparagaceae; genus Agave; species Agave tequilana. The sequence goes on from JAVJIF010005436.1 coordinate 161,898, forward strand.
GATAATATCATCTCATTTCAAGGAAAAAATGGATTGTTTGAACACCTTATCTGTTTAGCTGAAGATAAATGAATATCTTATCAATTCTAGAAGACAATTGAAAATTCAAGAGGATAAATGGATAGAGAGAAGATCAACAGATGAGATGAAGCAATTTAGATTCAGATTCTGGCTGGATATAGTTTAGCATTCTAATCATAACTTTCTCTACTGAATCTTAAATCTGATGATTCAAGATGCTCCAGAAAGATGACTTGAAGGGATACAATTCTTCTGTTGATTACTCTTTCGAATTCTATCATTTGGTGAGTGTTATTCAGCAATCAACACACCAACAAGCTGCAGATCAGAATTAGATTTCTGAACAAATCAAATCAAGTTTGAAGATAAGGGGAGAATTCAAATTTAGAAATATCCAGCTCTTCCTATCTTCATATGATTTCTATCCCTCTAGTTTTCTTTTATAAATACCTTCATACCTCGAAGGCAGAAAGGGTACCATCTCAGAGAGAGAGCTTTAGTTTAGGTTTTTCTTTTCTTCTTTAATGTAATTTTTATTTTCTTTATAGTTTAGGTTAGAGAGAGTTACATGATTAAAAGAGAGGAAGAGTTATTGTAGAGTGACACTATTATAATTCTTTCTCAAGAAACTGATATTGAAGGTGACAATCAATGAGGTTTTTCACTTTTCCTCATTGTGCTCAATCTCGCCGAAGTCCTGCTTTCTTTATTTTTCTCTATTGCTTTGCTTTACTTTAAGGTAATTTTTCATTATGATTCAAATAGTAGAGGTAAGTGTTTTTTTTTCTGATTTTTTTCACCTACACTTTTATTTATTTGTTTTCTTTTCTTTTGTACTTAAAACAACAACAACACCATCTCTTCTTCTACCATCTCCTTCTTAGACTAGCTTAATTATTTTATTTTCTTTTTATAAAACTGAGAAGATATTAACTAGTTTTGGTATATTAAAAGAAAGAAACTTACACAACGCTTCCATCGTTGTCCCTCCCTGTGGATCACAACCAATTAGCCCTAGGCTATACGGTAGAATTGAGGATCTAGCACTGTTCTAAATTTCTGTATTTTTTTGTGCAAGTTTGGCTCGATGAGTTACATCCTCATGAAGCATCCCAGTAGCAGGAACTTTAAGGCCCTTAGGGTGGGCCAGCTCCTAGATCATCTCCTCGATCATCTCCTCAATATGGGAAAAAGTCATAGCCTCACTACCGGTATCCACTCATGTAGAAGAGATTCAAATAAATTGTTAAAATATCTTCCCCACTTGATGGGGAAATAGTTAAGGAGGATAGAAGAAATACCCTGAGCAGTGTGACCTCTCCCGATGGCGGAACCATTGCAGGAACATACGCCTGCATCTCTTCCTCTGAAATATGTGAAAACTTGCTAGTATCAAGAAAAGCGGGTTTATTGCTGAAGTCAACTTCCTCGTCAGAATAATAATCGTGCACTTCAGACGATGAAGATGACACTTGAACCCAAAAAGTCTCACTGATTGGGGCTTTACCATTAAGAACCCCAGTGGTAGAGCTGGGCTCCTGTTCGGAATGGGAGTTTTAATCGTATTCAGAGAGAGGGTTTAGAGTAAACCTTTGATGTTCGTGTGTCGATGTTCAAAAACTCCAAATGTATTTGTAGGTTTACTATACTCCTTCCGAATCACCGTTCGTAGCACAAGCTATGATGGGTCGATTCCACAGGGAGAGTTAGCAATAGAAGTATTCAAGGTTTTTTTTTATATTGAGATTTTTCAAGAAGAAAAACGAAGGTTCTTCTCTATTTTTAGAAAAACAAAATGACTGAGAAATTGAATGAAAAATTCTTTGTGGATTTTGTAGAAGAAAAAGGAAAAGGATGGAAAGAAAGATGAAATGAAAATGGATATATTTTGAAAAGAGAACGTTTTAAGAAAAGGAACTTTGAAGTACGATAGGAAGAGAAACCATGACTAACTAACACTCTAATTTACTAACTTACTAATCTCATAGGGTGATGCATTCCTCATATTGGTTCATCGTCAAAGATATCTCTTGCTTGTTAAGTCAATGTATTGTCCCATGTAGAGGATGTGTTATCTTCTCGGCTTGACTAGTTGCCTCATTGATTCATCGGCTCCCGAGATAGATTTTCAGTAATGGAACAAGGATAGTCACTCGAAGATATGCTAAGAAAGAAAATACAAGATTCATTTGTCCATCAAAGCTATACTTAAGCTAGCATGAAATAAGAAACTTGTACTATTAGTCATTAGCATAGTTAAGTGCTCCATATTCATGTTCCATCAAGGCACTTGTTCTAAAGACAAGGCTCTAAGTGAGGCTCACATGAATCATATGGAAGGGGAACAAGCATTTGCTAAAAAGTAACTCATCTTCATTGGGGATAAGAGAGACTTGAAAATTGCAAGACTAATAATAAAACATCCAATGATTCACATGAATTAGCAATCACCCAAGAGTTAGTAGTTAGTAAAGTTAGAAGTTGTTAGTCATGTTAGGAAGCTAGCTAGACATGAAAGTAAAGAACAAGCAACAATCCATTGTAGAAAGCAAATATAAAATGGTAAAAGCTTGAAGAAGACAATGCACTAGAATAAGAAAAGATTGAAAGAAGAAAAGATCAATCCTTGTATTGAGTTGTCACCTGGTCCAATTACAAGACTTCTCACTCTCTCTCTCTTTTCTGGATTCTAGAAGGAGAAAGAAAATTATAATAGAGACTAAAGAAAACCTAGAGAAAATCCCAATAATTTCCCTAAAAAGACAATGCTCTTCTCTCCTCATTGATTACAGAGGCCCTAGGGGTCTATTTATAGGCTTCAGGAGACGAGGCCTTCCAATCACAGCCGTTGGATTAAACGCTGGATCAACGGCCAAAGGATTGCTGCGGATCCGCGGCCAAAGCCGCGTTTCCGCGGCAGAATCTTGGCCGTTGCGCCAGCGAATTTTTCTGACATTCTGTTATCCCTCCTGTGCCTCGCTGGATCTTCTAGAATGTAGGGAATATGCCTGGATTAATTCAGATCTGGGCTTCTTTCTTGTGGGCTTCTAAATTAATCCTTTAATTCCCTTAAAAAATCATTGTTGTTGGGCCTTCATCTCCATTAATGTTAGACCTGAAAAAGGAGAGAAAAAAGCAATAAAAATCTCATATTTCTTCATATAAAGCATAGTATGGTAGTGAAAATGATGCATTAATGAACTCCAATCACACCCCCATACCTAGCTTTTGCTCGTCCCTGAGCAAAAAAGAGAAAAGAGAAAAAATTCTAACTAAATTATTAGACCATTTTCGTAGGTAACACGATTGCACTGAGCTCGTGTAACAAGCCGTTAAACCTCTAGGTTACCCTAGAGGAGGAGTGTTATCTCCTGAGGGTTTTCAGCGGATTGCACACACAAAATCCAAGAAAGAAAAAAATGTTAGTGAAAATTTATGATCCATTTTTTTTTCAAGAATTTCAGTGATCTATCGGTTTCGGGTTACCCTAAACTTTTCCTTCTTTTTATAAGTTTCCATTTAAAGTCTTGTTTTCAACTTAGGTTAAGTTTTTAAGGAACAGAGAGAAAACTGGATTTTGTATCGAACCTAACATATATACATCTATATGTATGAGGCATTTTTCTTAGACTTGAGTTCATTTATTTACTTATATATATATATATACTTATATATTTTTATTTTATTTTTATATTTACATCTCCTTAGCTTCATTAGGCTTTCTAATTTACCCATGTAGCGAGCCTTTTACCGATGACTCCCAAACCAGCCGGTCTTAGGGCACCAGATGAAGATACATCCCTAAGGTCCAAGGACTCGAGTAAACTGGGCCACGAATGCTAAGGACTTAACCACCTTTAGACGTGACTGACCATGCTTCTTAAGGCACAACTAACCAGCTTAGTTAGTGATTAAGTTCTTATTTTATTTGTTTATTAATATATTTTTTTTATTTATATATATGCGTAAATAGAATCACTAAGTCTTTGATTAATATCTCACTATGTAAATGTATATAATGCTCAGGAAAGAATCAAAATCTAGCTATCTTTTCTATTCTTTTTCTTTCTTAACCTAAAGATCCGACAAAACTTCTTTTTTCAACTTATATTAAGAAATCTTAGTTTAGAATATCCGTAATTCCTAAGATCAAGTTTAATTCTTTAAATAAAATGGATCAAAATATATTATTTATTTTTTTTCAAAGTTTACCCTAACTAAAAAGAAAATCTAGAGAAAAATCCTATGTTAGTATCTACCCCCCATACCTATCTCATGCATTGTCCCCAATGTATGCCAGATAATGTATGCATGAAATAGGTAAAGCAAAGGTGTCACCCTCTCCATCGGCTTGGACCAGCGGTGGTGCTAGGTCCGGCTGACTGTGAACGCCGCAGACCTTCCTCAATACGATCTAAACGAGATGTCTGCTCCTCAACTTGTTTGCGTAGTCTAATTTGTCCCCGAAATATCTTCTTCATGCCTCGCCAAATGGTAGACATGAAGGCACGTGAATCAGCAGGGGGGTCCTGTTGCCAAAAGGCCGGCTCATCCTCTTCCTCTAAAAGTTCCTCTGAAGAGGACTCAACTGGTGCATCTTCGGACTGGACACTAGGAGTCCAGACCGCATGAAGACAACTATTGTAAGCACTAGTGGCCCTCTCTGGTACAATGAATACCCTATCATATGAGTCAAAAACTGCATCTGGTAGGAAAATCCTACACAGACGAGTTATTAAAACTGGGTGTGAGTATTTTGCACCGCGTGTGCGTGAGGAGTCTGTGATTAGACTATGGAAGATTGTCTTATTAATACAGATCTTGTGCTGCCGAGTTATGAGGTCGTGTACGATTTGCAGCACCGGCCTGTTAAAGGAGGTCGTGTGGTCAAGCCCTAAAATGTTGCGTTGAATCCAGCGACCAACGCAATGTACATTTCTAAATGTAGTACTGGCTTTGAGCCCCCTATCTTGCTCTGTACAGCGAGCCCCCATGATAGACATGTAATCGATTAAAGGAAGGGGATCGCTATGATGTGGGTTACAAGGGACATGCGTGAATTCCTCTAGCAGAGGAAGCGTGATAATAATGTCTCCCGTGGCATGTGCACCATGATTTGGTATGTGTCAAAGTTTACAGAGGCGTGGTCTATGGAAGTGTAGAACAATTTGACTAGCTCAGGACAATAATAAGCCTCGCAATCTGAATTATCATATATCAATGCATACCAATCCCAATCACGAATACGATCTAAGAAAATATGCCTGTAACCATTAACATTGCTAAGAATTTGAGAAAATCTTTTTCAGCGAAAATTGACGGTGCCATGATTAATAATATGAAGCAACGAGAAGATATACACAAACCTCCCCCGGACTACGTAGGGGAAAACTCAAAATCAATTGCAGAGAGCAATCCGCTGTGGCAGCAGATGACAGGTAATGGATCTGGAGACTTCAGAGGGCCGCGACAGCAAAGAAATTTGGCGGCGCTCCAGAGGCGTTTAGATTGCCGCGGATGCGCGGCTGAGGCCGAGGAAATGCGGCACTTTTGAAGAGACAGAGGGGGAGAAATTTTGAGGGGCGGCGCTGGCGTTTCTCGTTTCAGATCTGGGGTTAAGACTAGGGTAAGGAAAAGGAGACGGGATAGAGGGTATTTATAGAGAGCTGAGAAAGATAAATCCCCAAATTACCCTAGTTGAGATTAGGAATTTACAACCCTAGGGCAATTTAAAGGAGTTTATGGAGAGAGAAAGGTCCTAGGTGCTATTTAGCACCTAAGTCCATTTATTTTTATTTATTTTTATTTTTATTTTTTATCTTTTTTCTTTTTTTATTATTATTTACAAGAGAGGTCCCAAAATGATACACAGGAGATACTGGAAAGTGACAAATGATGTGGCCACATGTAGACTGGGTCACAAAGACCCAGTTTAAGAACATCATGTGACTCAGACTCTGTGGTAAAAAATAGCTTTAGGCGTTGACCATTGACCGTAAAAGTGTTGCCATTTTTAGGATCAAAAACTTCAATGGCACCATGAGGGAAGACACTTTGGACGATGTATGGACCTGACCACTTGGTTTTCAGTTTAGCAGGAAAAAGATGGAGTCTCGAGTTATACAACAGAACTTTTAGTCCTGAGACAAAAATTTTGCTATGAATTGATTTATCGTGGAAAAGCTTAGCTCTGTGTTTAGCAATCCGAGCGTTATCATATGCATCGTTTCTCAGTTCTTCTAATTCGGATATCTGTAATTTTCTCAAAACACCGACTTTGTCTAAGTCCAAATTCAGCTGTTTCAATGCCCACATAGCACGGTACTCTAACTTCACAGGCAAATGGCAGGGTTTTTCAAATACAACTCGATATGGAGACATACCAAGGACAGTCTTGTAGGCGGTCCTATAAGCCCATAGGGCATCAATGAGTTTGATGGACCAGTCCTTATAATTCTGTCCGACAGTTTTCTCTAATATTAGTTTAATTTGTCTGTTGGTGACTTCCACTTGCCCGTTCGTCTGAGGATGATAGGCCGTGGATAATTTATGAGAGATAGAGTATTTTCGCATTAGGGCTTCAAAAGCCCGGTTGCAGAAATGACTCCCGTTATCACTAATTATCGCACGGGGGGCTCCGAAGCGTGAAATGATGTTTTCCCGTAAAAACTTGATGACAACTTGGTTGTCATTTGTCCTACTTGGAATGGCTTCAGCTCACTTAGAAAAGTAGTCTACAACCACCAAAATATATTGGTTGCCATAAGACAGAGGGAAGGGTCCCATGAAATCAATGCCCCACAAATCAAAAATTTCTACTTCCAAGATAGGTGTAAGGGGCATAATGTCTCTACGTGTGATTCGACCCTTCATTTAACACCTGACACAGAGCTCGCAGAAAATATAAGCGTCTTTAAAGAGAGTGGGCCAGTAGAATCCACTCTGAAGGACTTTTTCAGTAGTCTTTCGTGGACCAAAATGTCCACCGCAAGCTAATTTGTGACAGAATGTCAAAACACTATGATGTTCGTCCTTAGGAAGACACCTTCTAATTATCTGGTCAGGACAATATTTGAATAAATACGGTTCATCCCAAAAGAAAAACCGTATTTGACTCCTAAAGCGGTATTTGTCCTGACCTGACCAATCGGAAGGGGTTCGCCCAGTTGCAAGGTAGTTTGCTATATCAGAATACCAGGGCTCTTTACACATTGTGAAAATGTGTTCGTCAGGAAAGTTGTCATTGATTGGGATTGTCTCCGTTGGTGCATTGGAAATTCGCGAAAGGTGATCTGCTACCACATTCTCAATACCTTTTGTCCTTAATTTCTAAATCAAACTCTTGCAAAAGAAGTATCCATCAAATCAGTCTAGCCTTTGCGTCCTTCTTTTGCATCAAGTATCTAAAGGCGGAGTGATCAGTAAAAATCGTTGTCCTAGAACCTAGTAGGTATTGACGAAATTTCTCCAACGCAAACAAAACAGCTAAAAATTCCTTTTCAGTAGTTGTGTAATTTAGTTGGGCTTCATTAAGTGTCCTACTAGCATAGTAAATCACGTGTTGTCTGTTATCAATACGCTGTCCTAGAACAGCGCCTATAACATAATCGGAGGCATCACACATGATTTCAAAAGGCCTAGTCCAATCTGGTGCTGAAATTATCGGTGCCGAGACAAGTCTGTGCTTAAGCTCCTCCCAAGCTTGTAAACATTCTTCATCAAATTTGAAGGGCGCATCTTTTCCTAAGAGATTTGTCAAAGGTCTAGCAATTTTGCTAAACCCCTGAATGAATCTTCTATAGAAACTAGCGTGCCCTAGAAATGATCTAATGTCTTTTAAACATTTTGGCTCAGGGAGCTTTGTTATTACTTCCACTTTAGATTTATCAACCTCAATTCCTTTGTTTGAAACTTCGTGCCCTAGGACTATTCCTTGCTAGACCATAAAGTGACACTTCTCCTAATTGAGTGTCAAGTTTTTCTTCATGCATCGTTGTAAAATCAGCTTAAGATGGTGCAAGCATTGTTCAAAGGAATCGCCATAAATAGAGAAATCATCCATGAAAATCTCCAAAAATCTTTCTACCATATCAGAAAAAAGACTAAGCATGCAACGTTGAAATGTTGCGGGAGCATTGCATAGGCCGAAGGGCATTCTTCGGTATGCAAATGTTCCAAAGGGACAGATGAAGGTAGTTTTGTCTTGATCCTCGGGAGAGATAGGGATTTGATTATATCCTGAATATCCATCCAGGAAACAGTAGTACTCATGTCCAGCTAGTCTCTCCAGCATTTGGTCTATGAACGGAAGGGGAAAGTGATCTTTACATGTGGCAGTGTTTAATTTTCGGTAATCAATACAGACTCGAATCTTCGTAGGAAGTCGAGTTTGTACCAATTCTTTCTTATCATTTTCTACCACGGTAAACCTTGCTTTCTTTGGCACAGCGTGGACTGGACTTACCCATTAGCTATCGGATATGGGATAGATAATCCCATTGTCTAATAGCTTCAAAAATCTCAGCTCTAACAGCCTCCTGCATGATTGGGTTCAATCTACGTTGTGGGTCACGTTTTGGTTTTGCATCCTCCGTCAAATAAATTCGGTGTTGCACAATGGATGGACTAATCCCCTTTATATCAGTCATGATCCAACCAATGGTTTCTCGATTCTCTCTTAACACCGTAAGGAGATCCTCTTCTTGTTGTTTAGTAAGATGGGACGTAATTATCACGGGAAAAGCTTCTTTCTCATCCAAGTATTGGTACTTGAGATGGTTGGGAAGAACCTTAAGCTCGGAAGAAGGGACAGGATCTATCAATGATTGTTCTGTGTGCAAGGGAAGGATAGGGGTGGCATTTGTGGCCCATTCCACAGTGGATTCAATGATCTGATCAAGGTTGAAGTCATCAGACTCCAATTCAAATTCTCTATCGGACTCATATTCAATCTCCATGTCATGTTCACTTGTTAATCCCTCGATTAAGTTCACTTCAAATGACTCATTATCCAAATCTCGAGGTTGTTTTCCCAGGTGGAAAACATTCACCTCTTTTGTCATATCTCCAAAAGTTAGACGCATTGATCCATTCCTACAGTTGATGATTGCGTTTGCAGTGGCTAGGAAGGGTCGTCCTAGAATGACAGGTGCCTGAGCTTTGGGATTGTGTACGGGTTGCGTCTCTAGAACAATAAAATCTACGGGGTAAATGAATTCCCCGACCCGTATTAAAACATCTGTAATCTCCTCCTTGGAAATCTTTACAGATCGATCAGCCAGTTGTATAGTAACTCTGGTTGGACGGAGGTCGCCCAACCCAAGTTGCTGATACACAGAGAAAGGAAGAAGATTGATGCTGGCTCCTAGATCAAATAACGCCCTGTTTATCGTGATCTGTCCTATAATACAAAAAATGGTTGGACTCCCTGGGTCTTTATATTTCACAGGAATTGGCCCAGTTAGCAACTCACTTATGTTTGAAGCTAGGAAGACCTTCTTTGGGACATTTGCTTTCCTTTTCTTGGTACACATATCTTTTAAGAACTTGGCATATGAGGGGACTTGTTGAATGGCATCAAGAAGGGGTACATTGATCTGGACCTGATTAAATATTTCCCTAATCTTCTCCATTTGAGCATTAGTCTTTTGGTTTGCTAGCCTATTAGGGAATGGTACAATAGGCTTGTATGGTTGCTCATTTGTCTTGTCTTTGTCATTGAATTTGGAGGTTGACGGTTGTGAACTTGAAGATGGATCATTTTGAGTTGGTTGTACCAGAACAGGAGGTGTTGATACTGATACTGATTTATTAGGTTGATTAGAAACCTGATTGTCTATCTGCTTTCCAAATCTCAAAATATGAACAGTATTGCATTGACTTGGACTTATGTCTTCAGCTTCATGAATAGGGAAGGGGTTTTTAGGATTGGGCAATGGCTGACTTGGTAGTATTCCCTTTTGTCTTTCATTCAAAGAGTTAGCCAATGACCTATCTGAACCTCTAACCTGTTGATGGCCTGATTGTGGGTGTTCATCATTGAGGCTTGGTTTTGGATAAAGTTTCAATCATTCTTTCTAAATCTGACAATTTTTATCTGGATGATTTTGTATTTGTTGTTGCTGATATGTTGGCTGAAAGTTTGACTGGAAATTTGGTGGACTCTGGTGGAAACTGGGTTGATGAGACTGAGCAGGATATTGGTGTGAAAATGGTTGCCTTGGTTGCTCATGACCAGACTGACTCCATGAGAAATTTGGATGGTTCCTCCATCCCGGGTTGTCTGTTTTGGAGTATGCATCGTAGTTGGGTCTGGTGTATGCTGCATTCATATTTCAGGGTACATTTGAGCTTAGTAGACAGGACACTCTTCAAACAGGTGGTTAAGAGCATGGCAGTAGGTACAACCCGGGTTGATCACAGGTGGTGGGTTGACCTGATTCACAGCATTTGGTTCCCTAGCTTTGAGCAATTCTAGCCTTTTCATCAATTGTGTTATCTTCGCCTCAGCAGCTATAGAGGATTCAATCGAATGCATACCAGTTCTGGAAGTTGTGGGATTGGTTTTCTCTGGGCAAGACTCCCACTGAATGATTTTTTCTACTAAAGCTTCAAAGAGGTCCCAACCCTAATTCTCATCTTTTTTTAAAAACTCCCCTTGGCACATGGTCTCAAGGAGTGTCTTAGTTTGATAGTCTAGTCCGTCATAGAGAATTTGGCACTGCCGCCACTTCTCTATGCCGTGATGAGGACATTAGGCTAGTAAATTTTTAAACCGTTCGAAATACTTCCAAAATGATTCACTAGATTCCTGCTTAAATTGCATTAAGTTTTTTCTGATGAGGGCTGTTTATGAATGGGATAGAATTTCTTAAGAAAGATTTTGACAAAATCATCCCATGAAGAGATAGAACTGGCGGGCAGATTATATAACCATTTCTTGGCTATATCCTTAAGCGCGAAGGGTATGAACCTTAATCTAACAGCGTCTTACCCAGTTGGGGAATTCTCATCATCAAACACACTTCTTCAAACTCACGAATGAAGAAATATGCGTTCTCGGATTCTAGGCCATGAAACCTAGGGAGTGTATTTATGAATTGTGGTTTAAGCTCAAAATTGTTTCCATTTGCCTCAGGTAAAAGAATGCATGAAGGAAGTGAAGTGCGAATAGGGTAGAACTTGTCTTGGAGAGAAGTATTGTTAGTCATGATTGGGATTGTGTTAGGAAGTGGTGTTTGTGCAAGTGTAGAAGTCCTAACAAGTCTTGCTGAAATTGGATCCCGGTACCACTCTTGCATGCACAATTACAAACAACGTTCACCGATCAAGCAAGCAGAAAAAGGAAAATAACAAACAAGAAAAAAGAAAAAACAATCACAAGCTATCTAGGATACCTGGACCTAGACGACTCCTAACTGTTCGATGAACCGAAGAAGGCTATTGCTCGAGTCAGACCACAGCTAATCATCCAGGTAGGGGCAAAATACGGTGGGAGGTATCCGTGCGTAAGCAACGGACCTTAATTACGCCAAACCACGGTATCTTCGAGGCTTAACCTCTTAATCCCCAACCTTAGACATTGATTTGACTGGAGTATGAATCAAAAGAAAATTTTCAACTTCAGCTGATCTCTTAACGAGTCTGGATGTCCCTAGGGGCCAACGTCTATCAATTTTTATTAAAGAGCTTGGGATTGTGAGTGCTTGGATTAGGATTTTTGGGCTAAGGAAGGGTGATTAAATCCCCACCTTATCTTGTTATTGGGTGGTGCCCTTAAGATCAATTTGTACAGGTGTACAGTATATGCAAACAAGATTCACTCAAAGCGATGTAAATCAACCAAGAGATGAGTCTTATTCTAAATGCAATGCGAACGTACCTTGCTCCAGCACTCTTCAACAGTAAAGTAAATGAATGAAAAGACACGTGCCTAAAATGCAAACGTCTAATCAATTTTTAAAATTTTCAACAAATATTTTACTGTTGATTTATTAGCAGGCTCCTGGTGATAGCATACAAGAAATAAAATTTGCAGCAAGCTATGTTTTTGCAAAGCAAGCAGCCCTGCACAAAACCAGTCAGTAGTGAACTCTTTTTTGCCGCGGTTCCGCGGCCAAAGCCGAGAAAACGCGGTAATTCAGAGGGTACTTGGTCTCTGCTTTCTAGAGCAGAGGCCCAAGACCACTTATATGTTACTGCAAGTCTTTGTTTCCTGTTTCCCTATCCTGTAACCTGCAACAGAGAAGAAAAAGTCGTTTTAGTTCCAAAAACTCAAATAAAAACCGTTACCCTCACCGGCAACGGCGTCAAAAATTTGTTCGGAATGGGAGTTTTAATCGTATTCAGAGAGAGGGTTTAGAGTAAACCTTTGATGTTCGTGTGTCGATGTTCAAAAACTCCAAATGTATTTGTAGGTTTACTATACTCCTTCCGAATCACCGTTCGTAGCACAAGCTATGACGGGTCGATTCCACAGGGAGAGTTAGCAATAGAAGCATTCAAGGTTTTTTTATATTGAGATTTTTCAAGAAGAAAAACGAAGGTTCTTCTCTATTTTTAGAAAAACAAAATGACTGAGAAAGTGAATGAAAAATTCTTTGTGGGTTTTATAGAAGAAAAAGGAAAAGGATGGAAAGAAAGATGAAATGAAAATGGATATATTTTGAAAAGAGAACGTTTTAAGAAAAGGAACTTTGAAGTACGATAGGAAGAGAAATCATGACTAACTAACACTCTAATTTACTAACTTACTAATCTCATAGGGTGATGCATTCCTCATATTGGTTCATCGGCAAAGATATGTCTTGCTTGTTAAGTCAATGTATTGTCCCATGTAGAGGATGTGTTATCTTCTCGGCTTGACTAGTTGTCTCATTGATTCATCGGCTCCCGAGATAGATTTTCAGTAATGGAACAAGGATAGTCACTCGAAGATATGCTAAGAAAGAAAATATAAGATTCATTAGTCCATCAAAGCTATACTTAAGCTAGCATGAAATAAGAAACTTGTACTATTAGTCAATAGCATAGTTAAGTGCTCCATCTTCATGTTCCATCAAGGCACTTGTTCTAAAGACAAGGCTCTAAGTGAGGCTCACATGAATCATATGGAAGGGGAACAAGCATTTGCTAAAAAGTAACTCATCTTCATTGGAGATAAGAGAGACTTGAAAATTGCACGACTAACAATAAAGCATCCAATGATTCACATGAGTTAGCAATCACCCAAGAGTTAGTAGTTAGTAAAGTTAGAAGTTAGTTAGTCATGTTAGGAAGTTAGCTAGACATGAAAGTAAAGAACAAGCAACAATCCATTGTAGAAAGCAAATACAAAATGGTAAAAGCTTGAAGAAGACATTGCACTAGAATAAGAAAAGATTGAAAGAAGAAAAGATCAATTCTTGTATTGAGTTGTCACCTGCTCCAATTACAAGACTTCTCACACACTCTCTCTCTTTTCTGGATTCTAGAAGGAGAAAGAAAATTACAATAGAGACTAAAGAAAATCTAGAGAAAATCCCAACAATTTCCCTAAAAAGACAATGCTCTTCTCTCCTCCTTAATTACAGAGGCCCTAGGGGTCTATTTATAGGCTTCAGGAGACGAGGTCTTCCAATCACAGCCGTTGGATTAAACGCTGGATTAACGGCCAAAGGATTGCCGCGGATCCGCGGCCAAAGCCGCGTTTCCGCGGCATAATCTTGGCTGTTGCGCTAGCGAATTTTCTGACATTCTGTTATCCCTCCTGTGCCTCGCTGGATCTTCTAGAATGTAGGGAATATGCCTGGATTAATCCAGATCTGGGCTTCTTTCTTGTGGGCTTCTAAATTAATCCTTTAATTCCCTTAAAAAATCATTGTTGTTGGGCCTTCATCTCCATTAATGTTGGACCTGAAAAAGGAGAGAAAAAAGCAATAAAAATCTCATATTTCTTCATATAAAGCATAGTATGGTAGTGAAAATGATGCATTAATGAACTCCAATCAGCTCCACAACATGAGAAGTAGGCATCCGAACGCTGGGAGAACCCGATTGCTGCACCTCCATCCCTCTTTCCTGAGCCGAAGAAGTTGCGAGTTGATTAGCCCCTTCGGCCATGGGGGATTGGCCTGTAGGCTCTCCTTCTGCCAAGATCGCAAGACCCCTGCTGCGTACACCTCATGGACGAAGAGTCGGGACTGCCTCCTCTTCTTCTTCCTCCTCCTGCTCCTCAGTACCAGAAGGAATTATTTCAGGTATCCGGGCTGAAGCTTCAGCTCAGATCCTTTTCTGGCCTTCTTCGGGTTGGCTCGCCGTGAGAAGCAGGTCTCGCCGTGAGAAGCATGTCGAGTCCTCCGAACGGGGCGTTCCTCTGCGGCTCCTGCTCTAAGCTCCGACATCAAAGCCACTCCTGTCCTGCTAGACCCTCTCCTGGCCTCCCTTTTCACTTTCCTCTCAGTCTCCTGGTACTCAGTCATCCCTCGCATCCGACAACCCTTGGACCCGACTTGGCCTTGTATGTGGATTTGATGCCCTTGATGCATGAGGGTGATGGACTTCCCATTGGCAATCAGGGCAGCCGGATACACCACGTCGGCAATGATCACCTCATGTGGTAGCATTGGCACCACATATCGCTTTAGCCACAGCATGAGAAAACCCGCCAACAGAGCCCGGTCAGACATCGGGACTTTGGCTTGATGATGGAATCTCTCAAAGATTGTGTCTGGCTTGAAGGTATCTTCATTAGACTTGGTGGTATAGAAGCTGGTGGATGCACTGATTCTATCAAAAATTTTCTTATCAGTGATGGGAGCTAGCCGGGACATCGGGTTAGCCTTATTCACCCTGGGGAATAGAAAAGTTACCCATGACATTGCTTGATTCCCCCGCTCCTCCATCCAGTCACCTGCCCGCAGATGTGAAAGTGGCACAGCACTTCCCAATAGGTCTCGTGCACCAGAGGATCGCTTTTCTTCAGCAGATGTAGCTCCTCTGTTGACGGGACCTATTCCTTGTAGGAGGCGTCTCTAATCATCAGCCTTGAGACTTCATACATCTCATGAAAGGCAAGCCTCATTTCCCCGATGGGAGTAAAGAATGTGCAAGTCTCTAGATTATAACGCTCCAGGATAGCATAAAAATATTAGGTGCTCTGCGGGATGCCGTACTGAATAGCCCTTAGGCCCCGTACAGCCCAGCCTGTGGCAGAAGATTTTCAGATTTCGCCAGAGCAAACCTTACCATTCTACCCCACCAGTTTTTATTGGTAGAATGGACCCAGCCGGTGGCACGCAATTCTGGAGGAAAGTCACCCTCACATCTAATAATTGTTTGATGAAGGTGGCTGCAAGCTAGGGGGTCTCTCCCGTCGGGTACTCAGCTCTAACCAAACCAGGTTGCAACCCCAGCACATCCCTCCTATTCCGATGGTGTAGGCTTCACAGGCACCTATCTTGCCAGGGTGATTCCGAATAATGGCTTGACCAACTCCCAATCCATTGTCTGACACACGGACATATGTTGCAGATAGGCCAGAGAATACATCCTCTCCATGTTCGGGAGGAAGAATCTTCTGTACCAATCTAGCAAAGCCATTTGTAGTCCCCATCATAAAGGGCAGCCTCATCCTCTTCAATTGAGTCGCCAAAGAAGAAGTCGGGCTTTCTCAGCATAGCACGGGAGTCTGACTTGAATCAGCCATAAAAATGATCTTTCGAAGAGTCAGCACGCTGGCATTACTGATTCGATTCCGTCGCTCCTTTGATTTACCAGTGGTCATAGGAGCAGTTCTCTGGAGAACGAAGATCATGTTTGGATCAGCACCACCTACATGTCCAAAGTGGCACTTCTTGGACAGAGGATTTGAGGAGTATCGTACTGTAAAAAGGACAACACAACAGTCAGAATCTGAAAAATGTCTAAGTGTTGAAGCTCAGATGCAAGGTTCTCCTCAGATTTGCGTCTGATGACCAAGATGCGGAGCTCGGTGAAGCCTGCGTCTAAACTCAAAGACGCGAAGCTCATACAAAGCCTGCATTTGAAATTTCACAACTTAAAAATTTCTCTAAGTGTTGGACTCAGACGCGAGACTTAGCGAAATCGGCATCAAACCTTAGAGACGCGAGATTCACATGAAATCCGTGTCTGAACTCCCCTACTAAGAAAAATTTTCTAAGTGTTGGAATCAAATGCAAGTCTCAACGAAGCCCGCGTTCAACAAACAGACACATACTCAAACTGGTGAAGCAAAAAAGCGGAGGTCGTCAAATTCGCGTCTTGCCTACCAGTGCAAAAGCCGCGTCTGAATGTCAAAACACTAGCATAAGCCTCGCGTTGGCGGTTCAATTCAGAAGAGGTTTAAAAGTTAAGATAACTCTTCAAGTCGCTTAATGGTGGAAACCAATTCAACTAGTTTTTTTACTTGAAATAGGGGCTACCTGTGTGGAAGAACCGTCCATTTGAGCCTCTGGAGTGCCAGCGCTCGAGGATGTAGCCACAGGTCTGGTTTTTAGAGCCATTTCGACCGTGAATTCTGTGTAAAAGATGAAGGAAAGAAGAAGAAGCTCGGAGCTTTTCTTAAAGTTCTGAAAATTAACGCAAGGCTCAGCGGAGAAGGAAAAAAGTCTAATGATGACTCTTGAAAGACTGATGTTTTTTATAGATATAGTAATCTATCGAGATATGCGGTACGTATCTTGAGACCAATCATCTCCCAACGCATGGCAATGCGCCTCAAACGCGAATGTCGCGTATTTAGAGAACGATGTCTCTTCAAGCTCCACCCAACGCATGGCAACGCGCCTTGAACGTAAACCTCACGTATTAAGAGAACGGTGTCTCTTAAAACTCTGCCAGACACATGACAATACACTCAGAATGCGGGTCTCGTGTTTAACAGAGCCGCGTCGAAGTCTGCGTTACTTCAATAAAGTGAGAGTTGTGTCTCCACTTCAAAGACCGTGCCTGGCTCGTATCTTGGCAAAACAGTAGAGTCGCATTTCTTCAATGATGAAAAACTCCCGTCTCCACTACGAAATCTGCGTTACTTTAACCAAGTGATAGTTGCATTTTCACTTCGATGTCCGCGTCTCTCCGCTGAATGAGAGTCGTGTTTCTACTTCAGACGAGGTCCGCGTCTCTAAGGCAACATGATCTTTGCGTCTAAAAGACCTGCGTTTAGTCTTTACTTCTGCAATCAGTTCAGCAGTACACTAACGAAAGCAGATGACTATTCCCCTGGCTCAACAGTACACCAATAACCAGTTAAGAGCACCGAGAAGGTCTGAGCTGTGTATCCGACACTCACGCCGATCATTTCTGGTGGCTTCAAAGAGTTTAATAGTAAACTCACGAAGACCAAGATCCAGACAAGATCGAGCTCAAGCTTGATGCCAGAAGAAAAAAAATTCAAAGTATTTCAAAACCCGTCCCAGTCAACCGCGGAGTTTTGAAAACTTTGGAGGGGGTTCTGTAAACTATCTAAAAATTATTGAGGACAAGTCATCAGAGAGCAAAGTCTATACTCCGATGCGAGGCTAATCAGAGCCATGCGTGCAATGTCAAGGCGCGAGGCTCGAAAGCTGCGTCTCAGCATCACTGCAAAGCCAAGACGCGGGGCTCGAAGCGCGCGCCCCAGCAGAGCTCGACACGAGGCTCGAAGCCTGTCTAGCAAAGCGCGATGCCCGCATCCAGCAGCATCTCAATGGCTAAACACAGAGCTCAAATCTCGCGTTTCAACTGAAAGTGAGCTCTGCATCTCAGTTGTAACTGTCCTCATTACTGGGTCAAGTACTGCCCATGTAATGAGAAAATTTAACCCCTATTATGGAGAATTTTTAGGAGACAGTTTTACCCCTAAAACTCCTATAAATAGCTCAGTTTGCTATTGAAGAGGGATCATAATTTTGGGTCGATCAAGCTAAGTGGAAGGAAGAGAGAATTTTGATCGAATTTGATCAAGATTTTCAGCTGAGGAGCCCTGAAAAAGAGTCAAACTCTTCTACTAACTTGCTGAGTACAAGTTTTTGCCAAAGTCTTTTTGAGATTCCATTCGCATAGGAGCTGCGCTACTCCGTCCGTGATCCAAGGAGAAAGAGCACTGACGTTCACCCAGTCAATAGAAAATAAGATTCACTTTCCACCGTTACGCAAAGAACCCAGCCTTAAAGAAAGAAAAGATTTGAGCTTGAACATCTTCTCTCTCTTGTAATTGAAATTTTTGAGATTGTTATAATCTTTCATTGATTCAAGCAAATTTTACGATTCATCTCTCCAATTTTTCCCGAGAAACAAAGGTTTACACAGTTGTACTGTTATTATCATGTAAATTTTACTAATAGATTAATACTTTTCTTTTTACATATTAATTAAGTAATGCTTGTGTATTAAAATTAATTACTTGAAATATTTTGTTATGTCATCTTTAGCAGATCTTACAAACAAACAAACAAACAAGCAATGAAATTTGGCTTTCCATTTTAATTTACAGTTGTACCAAACAGTACAATTGACATTATAATTTGTCAATTACATTTGCACATTGCCAACCATCCAGTACTTGACAACTTATTTCCTATAACTATTTTATAATCACCCATTTTAAGAAAAATATTTTCTCATTCTTGTTGGCCCAAAGGCCTTCCACTCTAGTTTTGATGATGATTAACTCATGTAGTTATGTGTACTAATTATCTTGTGATTTTAGTTTCAGATCATTAATCAAGATATTAGTAGGTGATTAGCTTCAACAAGATGGTTTGGAAGCTTTCACATGGTGATTCAAGAGCCCGAGCGTCAAAGATCACATATAGCACTTATTGGAGTCAAGCTCGGTGAATCACAGAGTTTGGATCGAGTCGGCTTGGAGACGGCGCTCTACAAGAAGACATCGGTACCATAGTTTTATTTTGTGTTTAGATCCAAATTGTAAAGATTAGAATAGTATGATATGCTCAAGTTCACAACACACACGTTTCATGTTTTGAATATTGGTTTTCGATTTATGGTTTAACCGATCTTGGTTTTCATGAATAGATATTATATCAAAACAAGTTTACATGGTTTAGTGTATATTAGATTTGTTCTATATACATGCATGCTTCTACTACTTAGACAAACTTACTTTGATATACCTATTCATGTGTTTTAGGTTTTGTGTTTTAACAAAACTTATTTTGGAATTAAAGTCAAAAACATGGATATATATATATTTCATGTATATAGGATTATATCCATATACATCATGCCTAAATGTTGTTTAATATCATGTTTTTGTATTTCAATGAGTTTTAGGAAAAAATCAGATTTCCTATTGAAAAATACATGTTTGGTAAAATACAGTTTTTGGTTTTTGGTAAATATGATAAGACACAAAAATAGTTCAAATTGCATGATATTTGAGTTGAAATTTTTATCACATGTTTATATATCAATGTAAAATGAGAAAACTATTTTTGTGGATTTTGAAGGTTTTATGAAAATTTATTGGATAATAAATAACATGTTTTTTCAGAACAGAATAGCCACTGCCAGGCTAGGTCGGTCAACCGTTACGGTCGACCGCACCAAGTAGCCGGTCGACCGTAGCGGTCGACCGACGTGCATGGATATGTGCACGCTGGCTGCCCCATGGGCCGGTCGACCGACTGAAAGCAGGGTGCTCTCTGTTTGTTTCGGTCGACCGGGCGATCAACCGGTAGCTGGCAACAGTCAAAATGTGACCATTGGCCGGTCGACCGACTGGTCGACCGGTAGGCCATTTTTGGCAGTTTTAGCTGCCAACGGCTATATTTTTAAAGGGCCTATAAATACCCCTTTAATGGCCAGTTTTCACTAAAAGTTTTTGGACGAATTTTCTGAGCTTTCTCTAGTGTTTTCACAGCAATCAAAAGAAGTTTTTGGGCTTTAATTGAACAATCTATTTGGTGTTTTTGGTAGGGTTTGGAAAATCAAAGAAAAGGGTTTTTGGGAAAAGTGATTGATTCATCTTCTTCATCTTGTTTTCTAGTTTTTCCCAAGGATTTTCTTTGAGTTTTTGATTTCCATTCCTTTAGTTTTCTCCACACTTGAGCTACATCTACTATCTTATTCTATAGGATCTTTGTGGGGAAAGAGATTGTTTGTGGTTGAAATATACCACCAAGTTGTAAACCCTTGCTTTGTGATATCCCTCTTTGGTAGAGGTTGATTTGGGTTAGCTCCCTCTTTGGTAGAGGTTGAGATTGTGTTTTGCTCCCTCTAGGTGAGGTGGAGTTTGTATTTGGTTGTAATCCCTCAAGTTGTGAGGTGATTGTTTGTTGGCTTGGTGTTGTGCCTCAAGGAGGAGGTTGTGTTTGTAAGGAGAGGAGTTGGGTACTCCTTGTATTGTTATTGCCCCAAATCCTCGGTGGAGGTTCTCTTTGTGGGAGTCCTTTGTGGACAAGCTAGTGGACTTGAAATCCTTCTGTGTGAAGGCGGGGATGTAGAGCTGGGTGCTCGAACCTCGAAACATATCGTGTTGTTTGCGCTTGATCCCTTGACTCTTACTCTATCTCTCTCTCTTTACTTTTGTGCCATGCATCATTTCACATTGTTCATTCATACTTATATGCTTGGCTTGGTTGTGTGCATCACTTGTTCCTTGCATCTTGTGTAATTGCAATTAGTTTTTAAATTCCGCATTTAGTTCATAGATTAGCATTATCACCTATTCACCCCCCCTCTAGGTGATTTCAATTGGTATCAGAGTCTTCGCTCCTGATATTTAGGTTTAACCACCTAGGAGTGAGATCTTGGTTTGCTAATCTTCATTTGCATTTTCAGTTGCACACATTTAGTTTGCACTCATGGCTAGCCCTCCTATGTTTGACTTTTTTAGACATGATAGTTGGATAGCCAAGATGACTAGTCATTTAAAAAGCCTAGGACATCTAGTTTATCAAGCCTCTACTCAAGAATCCCACCTAAATAATAGCAAGCATAAAAAGGCAAATGCATTAGCACTTAAAACACTTAGAGCATCTCTTAATGAAGATCTTTTTCCCGTATTTGCTCATTATGATTCGACTTTTACAGTTTGGAGCATGTTGACTTCTCCCGAGCTACCAAGGATTGTCAACAAGTTGAGAAGATCTAGGAGAGACGAGTCCGACGAGCATTGCCTCATGGTCCAAGGGAAAGACTCCCTTGAGGTACAATCGGATTCTCAACTAGATGATAGCTCTAGTTCCTATTGCTATAGATGTTTAGAAGTTCAAACTTTAAATTTGGAACTTGCTCAAAAGCTTGAAAAATTTTGTGAAAAACATGATCTTTTGAAAAAGAAACATTTGAATTAAATAAAGAAATGAAGGATTTGTGCTCAACTTTTGAATCGGTTTTGCAAGAGAAGGAAGAGATTACTAGTGAACGTGACTCACTAAGATCTCAACTAGACCTTGCCCTAAAAGAGATTGATGTTTTGAAAAGCAAAAATAATTGTGATGATGTTGTGAAAAACAATGAGGTTTTATCATCAAAATTGGATTTTGTTTTAAAGGATAACCTTTCTTTGAAAAATGAAATTGATTTCATCACTAAAGAATTGAATTTAGTTTAAAGAAAAATGAATCTTTAAAAAGTGATATAGATTCTCATGTTTGCCATGCTAGTGTAGCTTCACCTAGCACATCTTTTGCATGCTTCACTTTATCTTCTAGTATTGAAAATGATATAAATATTTTGAAGAAAAGTGTGATTGTTTGGGCTCCACTTTGAGCCAATGTGCTTTGGATCATACACGCTTGGAAACCTTGGTTCGTAAGAAACAAGTTCCATCTTTGCATGCACACCCTCCACGACATACACATGCTTCCCACGGTCACCACCATCACATGTATGCTCATGTGTACACGTGTACACATTGTGATCGAAAAGGCCACCTTGCTAGATTTTGTTATGATCGTATTTATGATGAAAATTTAGCAACTAAGTTTGTTTGGGTTAGGAAAGATATAACCCCCGTGGACCCAAGAGAAAATGGGTACCAAAAATCACCCCTTTGATTTTTGATGTAGGAGTGAGCTCTCGCATAACGTGAGAGTGTTGGTGCCTTGAAGTGGATGCGTTCCGTGCTTAAAGAAAACAATTTGGATGCATCACTTTCAAGTGGAGTTGGTGGAGAGGACCACCATTGGTTTAGAGAACTAGAGAGGTGCCTTCATTGGTTTTGGTATCAATCTCTAAATCCCTTTTATATTTGCATGCTTTTCATGTTCATCGTTTTATAGCATGCAATGTTTTATAGTTCATTATGCTTATGCCATGTTGATTAGATTAGTGATATACATGTTTAGTTATTTGAGACACTTCATGTTTATATGGATCTATATCTATGTGTTCTCACTTTGTTTTTAACTAATATGTATGCTCTAGATCTAATGCACATGCATATACATAATGATCATATAGATGTTTATGATGTTTGTGTTTGATGCTTCATGTTTTGGTTAATATGTTAAATACTATGATTATTAGACCATTGACATGCATATATAGCTTATGAGATCACCCATGTTTAGATGGACCCATATATTGTGTTCTCGCCATTGTTTAGCTATTATATATATCATAGCTCTAATAACATGTGGATTTACATAATGATCGTGTTTATGTTTATCATGAATTTTGAGCCGTTTCATGCTTCTTGATTTGATTACTTGTTTAGATGTTAGTTTTCATTAAAACTAGGATTATACTTATACATATAGTGGGCCACAAATAAACCTTTATATATGTTTGTGCTTGGATGCCTATTTGTACCCATTAAATGTTCTAGTATAGTCTAGTTTTGATGATTCATGCATTCTAACTTGTATTCCCCATTTGGATTTATTTTTTATGATCATGTGTTTTCACTTCATGTATATGTCTATTTTGCCAAACCTTAAGATATACATGTATACCCCTTGAGTCATTTGCTTTTCATGCAAATCTTTATATATGGACTCAATTGTGTTTAGGGATATGTATGTATACTTTTTATGTTGACAAAACATACATATACCTTGAAGTTTAAATCGTTTTGAAGATTTTCATGTTTTTAGGTAATTTCAATTGATAATGAAAATTTAGTTTTTCATGTGTTAATGTTTTAAAAGGAATTTAAATGAGCTAAATTGAATATTTTCATAATAATGTGTGTCACATAACACTTGTTCACTCACTTTATTAGTTCTCTCATGATTTTGTTTTCATGAGTATGATATATGCTTCATGGACTTTGAGTGTTTAGTGATCTTGTGATTTACATGTGCTTCATGAAAAGCTATTTTATTTTTATTCCTTACTTGAAGGATTTCGTACTAGTTTTTAAATTTTTCATAACTAGTTCGTGTTCTTCGCTTTGGTAGAGTTTTTTCAAACAAACTATATTTTCAAAGCCTATTTTTGAAAACCCTACCTTCCAAGGGTGGTTGGATGGGAGACCATACTCATGTATGCTTTATAGTGAAATCATTTTAAACTTGACCATGTGTTGGGAGGATAGGAATATGAGATATACATTTGAACTTTTGTTGTTTCAATTGATATCATTGGATTCTTTCAATTGTTATCAATATTGACATTTTTGTATACTCATATATTTTTATACGTATGCTTTCATTTCAAATAATATCAATTTCGATTGGTATTCTTTTTTTTCATACATATATGTGTTTTATTTGTGCTTCCTATATTCCTATATTGTCAAGCACAAATCTTGTTTATGCTAAAACTTGAGTTTCAACTTTGTTTCAATTGATTAGTTTTCAATTGATATCATATACAAGCTTTATCATAGTTTTTAATTGGCATTTCATAAAGGGGGAGAAAAAAATTGTACTTCATCTTTCAATTGGTATTTTGTATTCCACTCCCTTGCTTTATGATAGAAAATAATAATTTCAATTGATTTATGATTGAAAATTTTCAAATTGGTATCTTATGCTTTAAAGAATAATAATTTCAATGGTATCAAGATTTATGTTTTAGAATTTATAAAAATTCAAAAATTGTAATGTTTATTTTCAATTGATATCAAGATTGTTTATTTAAAATTGGTTTGTTATTTGTTTACTTATCAATTGATATCAAGATTTTTGTTTATCAATTAGTATAGTTTCACTTTTTATTGGTATCAATATGCACTTCATTGACACATTTTTAATTGGTATCATATTTGTATTGACCCCTTATGACATTGTTTTTATTTAGACAAAAAGGGGGAGAACATTTTTTTTAATTAACCCTTTATTGATTCTTTATTTTGAACAAGAAAGGGGAGAAGAATATGTTTTATTAGTTTTGTTTTATTTTCTAACCCCTTTGTTGATGATTGACAAAAAGGGAGAGAAGAATTTGAGAGTTTATATGCATGTTTTGTATATGTTTGTATGCATATGTTATGCTTTTATTAAGTTCAATTGGTATAAAGAACATTAATTAAAGAACATGTTTAGGTATCATGTTTATTTTTGGTATCATTAGTTTTGTTTTGCAATTGGTATCAAACAAGAGTTTTTGTTTGAATATGTATTCAGTTGTTTTATTTAATTGATATCAAAAGCATGTTCCATATGCATATTCATTTGGTGTCAAGAGCCTTGTTTATATGCAATTTTATTGTTTTATGCATGTTGATGCATACATGTTTATGAATATTCATTGAATATATTTATTGTTTATGTTATGCATGAGTTAAGGGGGAGCTTCTTTGAAGCTTAACTTAATCCATGCATATATAACTCCATGAGTTTTGTCATCATCAAAAAGGGGGAGATTGTTGGCCCAAAGGCCTTCCACTCTAATTTTGATGATGATTAACTCATGTAGTTATGTGTACTAATTATCTTGTGATTTTTGTTTCAGATCATTAATCAAGATATTAGTAGGTGATTAGCTTCAACAAGATGGTTTGGAAGCTTTCACATGGTGATTCAAGAGCCGAGCGTCAAAGATCACATATAGCACTCATTGGAGTCAAGCTCGGTGAATCACGGAGTTTTGGATCGAGTCGGCTTGGAGACGGCGCTCTACAAGAAAACATCGGTACCATAGTTTTGTTTTGTGTTTAGATCCAAATTGTAAAGATTAGAATAGTATGATATGCTCAAGTTCACAACACACACGTTTCATGTTTTGAATATGGTTTTTGATTTATGGTTTAACCGATCTTGGTTTTCATGAATAGATATTATATCAAAACAAGTTTACATGGTTTAGTGTATATTAGATTTGTTCTATATACATGCATGCTTCTACTACTTAGACAAACTTACTTTGATATACCTATTCATGTGTTTTAGGTTTTGTGTTTTAACAAAACTTATTTTTGAAATTAAAGTCAAAAACATGGATATATATATGTTTCATGTATATAGGATTATATCCATATACATCATGCCTAAATGTTGTTTAATATCATGTTTTGTATTTCAATGAGTTTTAAGAAAAATCAGATTTCTATTGAAAAATACATGTTTGGTAAAATACAGTTTTTGGTTTTGGGCAAATATGATAAGACACAAAAATAGTTCAAATTGCATGATATTTGAGTTGAAATTTTATCACATGTTTATATATCAATGTAAAATAAGAAAACTATTTTTGTGGATTTTGGAGGTTTTATGGAAATTTATTGGATAATAAATAACATGTTTTTTCAGAACAGAATAGCCACTGCCAGGTTAGGTCGGTCGACCGTTACGGTCGACCGCACCAAGTAGCCGGTCGACCGTAGCGGTCGACCGACGTGCACGGATACGTGCACGCTGGCTGCCCCATGGGCCGGTCGACCGCACGGCCGACCGACTGAAAGAAGGGTGCTCTCTGTTTGTTTCGGTCGACTAGGCGGTCGACCGGTAGCTGGCAACGGTCAAAATGTGACCGTTGGCCGGTCGACCGACCGGTCGACCGGTAGGCCATTTTTGGCAGTTTTAGCTGCCAACGGCTATATTTTTAAAGGGCCTATAAATACCCCTTTAATGGCCAGTTTTCACTAAGAGTTTTTGGACGAATTTTCTGAGCTTTCTCTAGTGTTTTCACAGCAATCAAAATAAGTTTTTGGGCTTTAATTGAACAATCTATTTGGTGTTTTTGCTAGGGTTTGAAAAATCAAAGAAAGGGTTTTTGGGAAAAGTGATTGATTCATCTTCTTCATCTTGTTTTCTAGTTTTTCCCAAGGATTTTCTTTGAGTTTTAATTTCCATTCGTTTGGTTTTCTCCACACTTGAGCTACATCTACTATCTTATTCTATAGGATCTTTGTGGGAAAAGAGATTGTTTGTGATTGAAATATACCACCAAGTTGTAAACCCTTGCTTTGTGATATCCCTCTTTGGTAGAGGTTGATTTGGGTTAGCTCCCTCTTTGGTAGAGGTTGAGATTGTGTTTTTTCCCTCTAGGTGAGGTGGAGTTTGTATTTGGTTGTAATCCCTCAAGTTGTGAGGTGATTGTTTGTTGGCTTGGTGTTGTGCCTCAAGGAGGAGGTTGTGTTTGTAAGGAGAGGGTTGGGTACTCCTTGTATTGTTATTGCCCCAAATCCTCGGTGGAGGTTCCCTTTCTGGGAGTCCTTTGTGGACAAGCTAGTGGACTTGAAATCCTTCTGTGTGAAGGCAGGGATGTAGAGCTGGGTGCTCGAACCTCAAAACATATCGTGTTGTTTGCGCTTTGTTGGCCCAAAGGCCCATCACTCTAGTTTTGATGATGATCAATAGTTATAGTACTAATGATCTTGTGTTTAATTAGTGACAGATTCATGATCAAGATCTTAGTTGGTGCATAGCTTCAACAAAGGATTTAAAAACAAGTTTTGGAGCTAGCACGGTGTTTGGACCAAGTCAAGAAGGCTTCAAGTGAAGACTTCAAGAAGATGAAGACTTGTGTCTAGATTTGTTTTATAAGATTTTGTTTAGTTAAAATGTAAAGGATAGAATAGTTGGTGGATTGCTCAAGTATCATATACACACACACTCTTGTTTTAGTTCGTTTTTAGAAAAGAATTTCATTTTGGAAAAGTACTATTTTGGTTTTTGGTATTCATTGTTTACATGTCTTTAACCAAAACCTTATTTAGTGCTTAATGTCAAAAACATAGATATTTCACCATGTTTGTGTAGTGGATCATATCCATACACACTATGCTTTAAAAAGAGTTTAAATATCTTATTTTTGTATTTAGTGGAGTTTGGAAAACAAGTTTGAAAAAATCAAGTTTTGGAAAATACTTTGTTAGTTTGAACCAATATTTTCAAGTTACAAAAAATAGTCCAAATCATTTGTAACATGCCTTGATTTTGTGCAAGCATGTTTGTTTATCAAAGTATATTGGTAAAACTATTTTTGTAGATTTTCTGTGTTTTATGGGATTTTATTTCAAACAAAAAGATCAAGTTTTAAATCTCTTAACAGTCTGTACTGGCTTCTGCCGGTCGACCGACCCTGTCGACCGACGTGCACAGGCGTGCACGCCAGTTCTGGCAGATGGCCGGTCGACCGACCGGTCGACCGTCCAGAGAGCTCTGCTCTCTGGAAAGGCCCCGGCCGACCGGACGGTCGACCGGACAGAGAGCTGTGCTCTCTGTATCTGGCTCGGTCGACCGACGGTCGACCGATGGCACAACGGTCTGAAATATGACCGTTGGCGTCTCGACCGGGTGGTCGACCGACAGGCCTGACAGACCCCAACGGCTAGTTTTTCTGAGCCTATAAATTTGGGGGTTTGGGCATTGTTTGTGATTAAGATTTAAAGAAGAGTTTTGGGCCAGTTTTTCCTATTCATTTCAGTGGTTTTAGCCACAAGTTTTAGAGCCAATATTTCAATCAAAAGGAGAGTTTTTATCAAGAGTGTTAAAAGAGTTATTCTTGAGTTTTTCACCATAGATTCAATCCTTGTTTTCTCACACAACACTTGAGCTATACATTGCTATATCTACCCTATAGGGAGTTTGTTGTGAGAGTTTTTATTGGTGATCAAAGTTTTTAAATCACCAAGAGATCTTTTTCTTGTACTTTGAGGAGGCGGACGTGGTGTCCGTTGTGTTTCGAGTTCGGGTGCGAACTTGTTGTTTGAGGTGCGGCCTCGGCGAGCTTGTGGGGCTTGCGGTGTGTACGGACTAGAGAGTCCAAGGAGTTCTAGTGAGAACTCGGCTTGTAGGTGTTGCGGCACCAAGGAGTGATCCGGTGGGATCGATTATAGTAGAAATCCTTCGTGTGTCGAAGGCGG
The DNA here is from genome assembly GCA_038442645.1 of Agave tequilana. Lineage (NCBI taxonomy): Eukaryota > Viridiplantae > Streptophyta > Magnoliopsida > Asparagales > Asparagaceae > Agave > Agave tequilana. The sequence goes on from JAVJIF010005436.1 coordinate 190,123, forward strand.
AGATGTAGAGCAAGTGTGCTCGAACCTCGAAACAAATCCCTTGTGTTTGCGATTGCTCTTTCTCTCTTTGTCTCCTTGTTTATATCTTGTATTCCTTTATTGTGTTTATCTTTATATGCATGATATATATTTGTGCTTAATTGATATACTTGCTTGGGATTGTTTGCTAACACTTGTATTCAAACAAGAGAGCCAACGCGGCACCTCAACCCATATCAAGGGAATCTTGAGGAGTTTGTCCAGAGCCCTTCACGGGATATTCGGCAACACTCTTGTGTTATACGTGGTGTTTAGTTTAAATAGTTAGTTTAGGTCATAATAGTTTTTAATTCCGCATTTAGTGACCATTAGATTAGCCATCACCTATTCACCCCCCTCTAGGTGATTTACAATTGGTATCAGAGCCAAGTGCTCTTGATTTGGGTCTTACAACCTAGAGTTAAAGATCCTCATTTTAGGCTAATCACAATTTTGTACACACACCATGGACTTCATGTCACCACCCACTTTTGACATCCTTAACATCCAAATTTGGAAGGTTAAGATATCCTTGTACCTCAAAACCTTAGGAATTCATGTTTATCTTGCCACTACTAATGATGCATATTGTTTAAATGGTAAGAATTTTGAGGCTAATGCAAAAGCCCTACATGCTTTAAGATCTACCCTAAATGATGATTATTTATCTAGGGTTGCTAATCTTGATTTGGCTTTTGTAGTTTGGAACACCCTCCTCTCCCTTGGCGAAAATAATCAATACTATGCGGGGAGCGACTCGGATGTTGGAAGCAACACCTCCAACGTGTGCTACATGGTCCAAGGGGATAACCCCTTGAGGTAAACACCGAATCCGAGTTAGATGAAGAAGACATGTCATATGATGAGCTTACATGTTTTTGTCAACAATTACTAGAAAAATATGACATGCTTAGAAAAGATAACAAGAAAATGAAAAATAAATTTGATTGCATGCAAAAGGAAAAAGATTCTTTTCAAAATAAGTTGAAATTGTTTTAAAAGAAAATGACTCTTTTAAAAATAAGATTGCTTGTTGTGAAAAAGAGAATGAAGATTTGAAAAATGAAAATGTCTCATTGATGTCCAAATTAAATGATCTTTGTGAAGGAAACACTATTTTGAAAAATAAAATTATCTTGGTGGAGAAACAAAAAAAAATTGCTTTTCAAGAAAATAACTCTTTGAAAAGAAAAATTTGTGAAAAAGAAAAAGAAAAAGTTTCTAAAAATAATAAGAAAAATGATTGTATATCTCATTATGCTTTACATGCCACCACAAATGAGATAAATGTTTTGAAAAATAAGATAAATAGTTTGAGCTCTACTTTGAGCACATGTGCATTTAACCACACTAGATTGGAGTCCTTGTTTTCAAAGAAACAAACTCCTTATATTCATGCACATCATCATCATGCATATGCTTATGTTGCACGTCATGATCACACTCACACACATAAGCATCCTAAGGTGTACAAGTGTATACATTGTGGCCGCAAAGGCCATTTAGCAAAATTTTGTTTTGATAAGATGCATCATATTCATTTTGCTAATAAAATTTTTTTGGTTCCTTACAAGACTAACCCCCAAGGACCAAAAGAAAATGGGTACCAAAGTCCCCACCATTTGTTTTTGATGTAGGTGAGGGCTCTCACAAGACGTGAGAGATTTGGTGCCTTGGTAGTGGATGTATGGACTTGAAGGACTTACATTTGATGCACCGCTATCAAGGAAATTTGGTGGGACTACCACCATGTTGGAGATTTGGAACATAGTTCCTTAGTTGGTAACTATTTCTAAAACTCTTATTTACATGCTTATTCATTTGTGATATCATATAGCATGTTCATGTTTTATGTATTTTTGTGCTTCATGTGGTAGATACTAGTTTAAATGTAGTTTTTATCAAAATTGTATTTATACATGTACAAATAGTGAGAACAAATTGATTCATATATGTTTGCACTTCATGCTCATTTGTACCCACTATATGCACATGTATATGCTAGTTTTGATGATTCTCTCATTTATGCATGTTTTGCCTATTTTTGTGTTTTACTTCATGTATATGTATTTTTATTCAAATCTAATAAACATACATATATACCCGTGAGTCTCTTGCCTTCATGCAAATACTTTTAATAGACTCTTTTATGTTGGGATATGTATGTGTATTGTTAGGATTAGATAACTCATACATATACCTAGAAGTTTGTTTTAAATGAAAAATGAATTTTCATATTTTGTTTGATAAAATGATATTCTTATTTCACTTGTGCTTCATTGATTATTTTCATGACAATGCTATTTACATGACTTTTGATCACTCACACTTTATTTGTTTTGTCATGACTTTGTTTCATGAACACTTTTATGAACTATACCGATTCGAGTGTCAATTTTTGTGTATTTGGTATGATTCATGAAAAACACATGTTTTGATTCATGTTTTGAAGGATCTTTAACTAGTTTTTCAATAATTATTTTAACTAGTTAATTATTCTTCATTTGGTAGTGATTTTCAATGCAAAAATATTTTCAAATCTATTTTTGAAAACTCTACCCATAATGGGCGGATGGATGGGCGTGTATGCCATGTAAGCTTAATTGAAAAATCATTTACCTTGAGCATATGAAGGGATGGTAGGTTATGAGTTATATACATGATTTACATTGATTTTCAATTGGTATCATTGAATCTTTTTCAATTGGTATCTAAATTGATATTTTTGTATATACTCATATTTTGTTTATATATATGTATGCTTTCAATTTCAAATGATATCTCTTTTATACATATATATGATTTTCATGTGCTTACTTTATAATTGATTTCATATTTCAAGCACAAAGTTTATGCTAAGCTTAAGTTAAAACTTTATTTTCAATTGGTATCTCAATTGATATTTTAACTATGCATAAGCTTATGAATAATAAAAATTCCTTTTGATCTTAGTTTTTCAATTGGTATCAATATGCTTCAACTTCAAATTTGTTATAAATTTACAATTGATATCAATATGATTCTATTTTGTTTAAAATTTAAAATTTGTAATGTTTATTTACAATTGGTATCTTAAAAATTGATTGTTTTACAAGAGCTCTGATACCTTTAAAATTTTGTTTATGATATTTAATTTGGTTTTCTAAGATATCTCAAAATTTGTTTTATTAAGAAAATTTCAAAAGTTTGAAAGTTAAAAATGTTTTTGATTTGTATTGCCTATATGCAAGGAGAGCTTAACATTCTACATATACATTCATGTTTAGTGTATCTTGTATGAGGGGCTTGACATCCTTTCTTTATGTGATACACGTGTGTAGGGGGAGCTTCACATCTCCTCTTATGCATTACATATTATGCATTATGTGAATTAGGGCTTGTCATCCCTCTTTCATGTAATGTATATGTGTAGGGAAGTTACTTTACGGTCTTCCTCTTCATGAATGTATATCGCATATAACCTTTTATTGATTGTTTTGTTTTACCTTATTGATTTTTGTATGACAAAAAGGGAGAGAAAAATTTTGTTTTACTTTGAACCCTTTGTGATGATTGACAAAAAGGGGGAGAAGTATTTTGGTATATATGCATGTTTCCTTAGTTTATTCATAAAGAAGGAGTAGTTTTTAAGTTTATGCATATATGTTTTGTTTTGCAAATAGGAGAAAAAGAATTTGATATGTTTATGATGCTGTAGCATATTTATCTCCTTACATTTGCATACATGTTTATGTGTTTCATTGCATATCTTATTATTTTGTGTTATGCATGAGTTAAGGGGGAGCTTCTTTGAAGCTACTTTTAATCCATGCATATATAATTTCATGAGTTTTGTCATCATCAAAAAGGGGGAGATTGTTGGCCCAAAGGCCCATCACTCTAGTTTTGATGATGATCAACTCATGTAGTTATAGTACTAATGATCTTGTGTTTAATTAGTGGACAGATTCATGATCAAGATCTTAGTTGGTGCATAGCTTCAACAAAGGATTTAAAGACGAGTTTTGGAGTTAGCACGGTGTTTGGACCAAGTCAATAAGGCTTCAAGTGAAGACTTCAAGAAGATGAAGACTTGTGTCTAGGTTTGTTTTATAAGATTTTGTTTTAGTTAAAATGTAAAGGATAGAATAGTTGGTGGATTGCTCAAGTATCATATACACACACACTCTTGTTTTAGTTTGTTTTAGAAAAGAATTTTCATTTGGAAAAATACTATTTTGGTTTTGGTATTCAATGTTTACATGTCTTTAACCAAAATCTTATTTAGTGCTTAATGTCAAAAACAAAGATATTTCACCATGTTTGTGTAGTGGATCATATCCATGCACACTATGCTTTAAAAAGAGTAAATATCTTGTTTTTGTATTTAGTGAAGTTTGGAAAACAAGTTTTGGAAAATACTTGTTAGTTTTGAACCAATATTTCAAGTTATACAAATAGTCCAAATCATTTGTAACATGCCTTGATTTGTGCAAGCATGTTTGTTTATCAAAGTATATGGTAAAACTATTTTTGTAGATTTTCTGTGTTTTTTATGGGATATATTTCAAACAAAAAGACCAAGTTTTAAACCCTTAACAGTCTGTACTGGCTTCTGCCGGTCGACCGACCCGGTCGACCGACGTGCACAGACGTGCACGCCAGTTCTGGCAGATGGCCGGTCGACCGACCCGGTCGACCGTCCAGAGAGCTCTGCTCTCTGGAAAGGCCCCGGCCGACCGGACGGTCGACCGGACAGAGAGTTGTGCTCTCTGTATCTGGCTCGGTCGACCGATGGCACAACGGTCTGAAATATGACCGTTGGCCGGTCGACCGGGCGGTCGACGACAGGCCTGACAGACCCAACGGCTAGTTTTTCTGAGCCTATAAATTGGGGGTTGGGTTTGTTGTTTTGATTAAGATTTAAAGAAGAGTTTTGGGCCAGTTTTTCCTATTCATTTCAGTGGTTTAGCCACAAGTTTTAGAGCCAATATTCCAATCAAAAGGAGAGTTTTTATCAAGAGTGTTAAAAGAGTTATTCTTGAGTTTTTCACCATAGATTCAATCCTTGTTTTCTCACACAACACTTGAGCTATCCATTGCTATATCTACCCATAGGGAGTTTGTTGTGAGAGTTTTTATTGGTGATCAAAGTGTTTAGATCACCAAGAAATCTTTTTCTTGTACTTTGAGGAGGGCGGACGTGTGTGTCCGTTGTGTTTCGAGTTCGGGTGCGAACTTATTGTTTGAGGTGCGGCCTCAGCGAGCTTGTGGGGCTGCGGTGTGTACGGACTAGAGAGTCCAAGGAGTTCTAGTGAGAACTCGGCTTGTAGGTGTTGTGGCACCAAGGAGTGATCGGTGGGATCGATTATAGTGGAAATTCTCGTGTGTCGAAGGCGGGGATGTAGAGCGCAAGTGTGCTCGAACCTCGAAACAAATCCCTTGTGTTTGCGATGCTCTTTCTCTCTTTGTCTCCTTATTATATCTTGCATTCCTTATTGTGTTTATCTTTATATGCATGATATACATTGTGCTTAATGATATACTTGCTTGGGATTGTTTGCTAACACTTGTATTCACCAAGAGAGCCAACGCGGCACCTCAACCCATATCAAGGGGAATCTTGAGGAGTTTGTCCAGAGCCCTTCACGGGAACAACACTCTTGTGTTATACGTGTGTTTAGTTTAAATAGTTAGTTTAGGTCATAATAGTTTTAATTCCGCTTTTAGTGACCATTAGATTAGCCATCACCTATTCACCCCTCCTCTAGGTGATTACACGCTTGATCCCTGACTCTTACTCTATCTCTCTCTCTCTCTTTACTTTTGTGCCTTGCATCATTTCACATTGTTCATTCATACTTATATGCTTGCTTGGTTGTGTGCATCACTTGTTCTTATATCTTGTGTAATGCAATTAGTTTTTAAATTCCGCATTTAGTTCATAGATTAGCATCATCACCTATTCACTCCCCCCCCCCTCCTCTCTAGGTGATTTCAATTCTCACTTGCACTTGCAGACAACCAATAAATCCAATCTCTACACAAACCACACATTGTCATTAGGTGTAGCATTCATGGAAGAGCCTAGCTCCCGCAATTGGTCAAAGATAAGCATTTGAAGCTAGAGCTAAACTGCAACACTGAAAGTCTAAAACACTTTCCATAGTATATTAAAATGTCACTCTCGAAAAGCATTCAAATAAGTGATATTGCCCACTACACTAATGGATTCGCCATCAGATATGAAGGAACAAAAGGCTAGTAGTATATAAGGCCTTTCTTTTCTTTTTTATATCGTTGAAATCATGTCATTACAGACAGTTAATTCTTTTCTTTTTTAACTTTATGTCTTTTCTTGTATCTAATAAGTCTATATTATTAAATGAAAATTAACTATGTCAGATTAAACTAGGGATGTAAACTGGTCGGATCCAGATAAAATCTGTACCCGAATCCGAGTTCTCATCTGAGAAAGATCCAAATCCGATAACAATGACGGGTTCGAATTCGGATTAAAGAAAAAATTTGCTTTGCAATCCTTATCTTAGAAGCAAATATCTCATATTTATGGGGAGGGGAATTCTTATGCTAATTTCATGGCGAATCTTTGCAGACAACGAAAGGAGAATTTGTGTTATTTATCTTCTTTTCCAATAGAATTGTTAGAATTACCTCTAGCAGGTGCTAGAGGTGATGTATTTCATAGGCAGTAGCCACATTGTATTTCTCTTCTATCAAAAAGAACTTGAAGAAGGTAAATGAAAAGTCATGAGTTAATCAGAGAAGAGAGGGAGAGAGTAATCAGCAATCAAAGAAGGTAAATGAAAAATTATGAGTTAATTAAGAAAAGAGAGGGTAATCAGCAATTAAAGAATGCAAATGAAGAGTCAAGAGTGGAAAAAACATTAGTTAATTAACTCTTGTTGTTGTAGTTAATTGGTTCATTGGGGTATAATTGTTGGAATTGAAGAATATAAATGTGAATCTTCGAGTTGAATTATGGCGAGATCTATTGATCGAATCAATTGGATGATGGTTGGAGAGTGTGTTCTCCTTCCATTAGGGATGGACGTGGTATATTCACATGTTCAATTCCGACTTCGAATGAATGAGATATTCAAGTCTAAAGATGGTCTAATCAAAGCCAAAAATGGGACTAAGGTAGCTAAAAGCATTTAGTCCCACATTGGCCATGGGGAAGAAGTTCGTGGTGTATAAATAAAGAAAATGAGAACAAAGGGCGTGCCCTTGGGTACTTAGAGTTTGCGGCACGATTGGGAGGGAACCATGCCCGCTCATGCGTGCGCCAGCCGGCGGCGGCCGGCCGGCACCGGGACCGGGTTCGGTTCGGGTTCCCTACCCGGCCTGGTTCTTTTTGAATCAGGTCTCACGGGGTATGGGTTGCGAGTATACCCGCTCCTATCCGAACCGGCCCGCCAATGGACCCGCTCCGCTATCCGGATCCGAACAGGATTCGCTCCGCGTCTGTTGGACAGCCAACAGTTGCGACTGTTGGGTCGAACCATTACAACGGTTCAGACCGAACCGTTGCAACCTTTCGCTGGGTTCGGATCCGTTGGCCCCTCCTGGAGCGCTATAAATAGCGATCCAGTTTCTCATTCTAAATACACCAACACCAAAAATCAGAATAACTCTCTCTCTCTGAGTTCTGAACTGAAGCAAGTTTCTGCATTCTGAACTGGCAGTGGAGTTCTGAAGCAACTTCCAGCGAGAAGTGGGAAAGTCAGTTTCCGAAGCGACTTCTAAAGAAGATTCTGCAAATTCGTTCTGAAAGAGGGCTCAGAAAATTCAACAGATTCTTTATATAATTGTTGTCTGAATCTGGGACTTCTGAAGAACCTTCCTTCGTCCTCTACAGTGGGTGCTCCTCCAAAGTAAAGGAAAATATTCATCCGAAATTTGTCTTTGTCCCGCTGCTTCAACGATCCTGTGAAGGTACTGGTTGACTACGGTTCGATCGTACGGTGATTTGGTAGTGCTATCCAAATACCGTGAAGAAGTGTTGTATCTGGGAGACCAGCGTCCAGTAACCCGTTAGCACCGGTGCGGGGGACGTAATTGTCTTAAGGAGATTCGCTCTAAGCGTACCTCACTCCAAATACTGTATAAGTGAATTAAGTTATTTATACAGGAGATATACTTTACAGTATATCGAGACTGATTTAGATACAGTCTAATTGGTATTTAACCAAGAAAGAAAATTGAAAGGAGGTTCTTAAATTAAGGAACGTTCTATTGAATGGAAAACCTCCCACCTGATATTTGCCGACCTGGCCAATTAGATTGTTGATATTTCAGTGATCTTGAATATTTGTCAGATTGATTCCTGTTAAGCAGTAACCAACATAAATTCTATTAATTGAGACTCAGTTAATAATTATGCTAGATATTAGGTAAAATTTGTATAAGTTTCAGGTTTGGATTCATTACTAATAAAAATCCGAATCCAATCCGAAACTAAATAGGGTTTAGAACTAGAAATTAGTGTAATATTATTGGTAGGGTTAGCGGGCTCCGTTTATAGTTGTTAGGGAAATTCCTAGAAGAAAATTTTCTAAATTTCAAATTGTAATATGAATCTAAAAGAGAGTAGAAGAAACAATCGCAAAGACTCAGATTTTATATGAAAATCAAATTTGAGAAAAACCATGAAGAGGAGGGGAAGAATCACTATTTTCAGAGGATTACGGATTCTTAGAGAGTAACTCTCTTCTTTTAGCTAAAAATATCTAGTGCAAAGAATATGTCTACCGTTCTTGTCCCCTCCAGATATCTTATTTTATACTCGGAGGTTTCTGTTGACAGTGCGAGTCATGCGAGATTCAATAACCGCATGATACACACGTTGTGATCTTTTGTTACAGCCTGAATTGCGCTCTTGATTGTGAAACTGATATTTGTTGCTTTCTGTAACTGCTCACATTAAAATAGGAATCGTGAACCATATTTGAAAAATGAAATGACCTGCTGGCGTAACGAACTCCACAAATATTGACAGAATTTGATGAAGTTTATTGCAGAGGCTATCTTGCTCAAGCCGGGAGAACTAATTTCGAGAGGAGAAATACCCTCGGGAGAGTTAATTTCCTTGAGAGATGAGAATGGTCCGGAAATGTTCTGAATGCTGCTCTTACTCGGAGATTTTCCTTGCGAGTGTATTTGGGAACTCTTGACGGTGAGAGCATGTGTCTTGATCCTGGTGTGGTCAGATTTTGACCACTACAACAATCCTAGATTAAACCGATGCAGTCAACTAATAATACAAAAAATAATGTAATCCTTGTTTAGAGGTTAATCAACACAAATCCAGTCCAAGTTAGTCCAAGTTCCATTAGAGATTGTGTGTGTGGTTCCAAACCATTAGTTAATTGCATGTATAAAATGCAAAACAATTCTTCAAGACAAGAAAAGAAATTAAGAGAGATTCGAAGCAATCAAGGGCAGGAGATTAAACCAAAACGAAGAATGATTTTAGTAAATAATTCCTTCGTCCGTTGTCTTCTTGTTTGAAGGACTTGGGGCACCATCTAAAAGGCTAGCTTTTTAGGTGGAGTTGCCCAAATCCTTATATTCCCAAGACCATCCCCATGTCTAGCCGATGCGAGACTATTTGTTTGACCCAAATCCCAACAATCTCCTCTCGAACAAAGAGTCTCACACCGGAAGATCAAATGCTCCATCGAAATTCAACTCTTCACTGCGTGGGAAGACGACACCGCCTTATGTGAAGTACCAATTGCAGTCGGTTACTCCTCTGCACCGTGTAACAGGCGGAGTACCCATTATAAGGAGCACCACTGTCAAATTTCTCGAGAGCGTGGGCATGCCCATTGCGCCTTTGCGCCATTGGGGGATCTACATCGTCGAACATCAGCTCTGATACCAATTGAAAGACTTGAGGCACTATCCCAAAAGACTAGCCTTTAAATTCTTATATTCCCAAGACTATCCCCATGTCTAAGCTGATGTGGGACTATTTGTTCGACCCAAATCTCAACATTATTGTTGTACTAATTACCCTGCATGACATCAGTGCAATATTGCTACGGAGGAACAAACAAGAACCCATTTGGAGATCGGATTACTTAGTATTAGTGAATTTATTAATAATCATAAATAGGAAACGTTGCCCCCTATTTTTTTTCCCAAAAAGAATTAAAGAAAATAAAAAGAAAAAAAAATCACAAAACATAAAATCGGATGACATTATGGGCTCAACGAGGCCCATTTAGCAAACTTTGCTCGTTAAAGATCTCCAGAGACAGAGAGAGAGAGAGAGAGGAACAGTCCTCGGAATGGAGTTGCGAGCTCGAGAAAACACGGTCATGGCCCATGATCTCATCCCCTCGATTCCCCCAATCGCTGCCTCCCTCCACGATCGCTACCTCGCTTCACACTGCTCCGCCTGCTTCCGGCCCCTGCCAGATTCCCAAAATGCTCAGCCTCTTCCTCCCTGCGCCGCCTGCAACACCTCCGTCTCCTACTGCTCCCTCAACTGCTACGGATCCGACGCCGGCCTCCACTCCTCCAGCGGCGAGTGCCGCCTCCTCGGCCAATCCCCTCCCCACACGTGGCACCCGGCGACTCTTCCGACTTCCGCGCCGCTCTCCGCCTCCTCCGCTCCCTCGAAACCGTTGGCCTCACAGACTCCAGCTGGCCGCCGGATCGGATTGGTGGTGGCTTATCGATGAGGAATATGGACTCGGTGTTGGGCGAAGGAACCGGATCCGAAATGGCGGAGAGGATCCGACAAGGCGCCGCCTTGATGCGACGCGCGAGAAACGAGAAGGGGGCTCGAGAGAAGGGGGAAGAGGAGATCCTGTGGGCGGTGCTAACGAACGCCGTGGAGGTGCAGGTTAGCGAGGGGAGCGCACTGGGGATTGCGGTGTATGGGCCGTGGTTCTCTTGGTTCAATCACAGTTGCTCGCCGAATGCTTGTTATCGGTTCGAGCTCGCTTCTTGTTCTTCCGAATCTTTGGATTCTTTTGATTTGGGTTTGGTGAGGGTTTTGCCTGCGAGCAATGGAGAAGCACCAGAACTGGTAAAAAAAAAGATCTAATTCTAGTGTTTTTTTCAAAAAAAAAAATGACCACAAGAATTTATTAATAATACAAAAAATTTAGTAAAAGAAAACAGCATGGTTCACTAAGTGATTATCGTCTGATTGCAGGGAACTCACAAGAAACAGAAAGAAATCTTTAATTTGTTATTTTGAAATTTGTTCGCATGCATTTGCATACTTGTGGTCATATTGTTTGTTGAAGGATCTGCACATGTAATTGTGTAAGGGTAACAAAGTTTCTCTTATATAGAGTTTCATGTGTCATATGAAAAATATTCAAATCCCATTCTAATTTGTGAGTCGTGCAATACGTCAAATGCCACCAAGAGGGAAATTTGCTTAATAAAATAGAATAGGCAGAGTACGTTCGACCTTATATGACGTGGTTGATTTACGAATTTGTTAGCTACACCTAAACACCACTCTTAGAGTTATCTCTGTAGCTTGGGGTAAATGAACCTCATTCATCAGTTTGAAGGGTTTTTTTTTCATCACTTAAGTTTCCTCTATATTTGTCCATGCCATATATCATTTAAGGGAGATAAACTACTCATAGGAACCTAGTACCCAAACAAGGAAATGAGAGCATAATGGACTAAGAGAGAATCATACTCATTTTCGTCTCAAAGACTCAATGTATCAACCTTGAATCATGTTTATGCATTATTCAATTGCAAAAAGAATATGGAAACTGTGCAAACTTACCATATATCATAATTTGACATGCATATTCACTTATAGTGACAGTGCAGAGTTTGATATTGGTTGCAGTGGAAGACATGGGTATATGGTGGAAGCAACTTGATGCAGGGTGAGTGTGAAGTTTAGTTGTTCTATCTTATGTGTGATCTTGTAAATGCAGGGATGATATATTGGATTCTTTTGTTACGCCTATTTAATCTTTTAATTCTTCTCATTCTTTGTGATTATAGGCATGTGTAGATATGGTCCAAGAATTATAGTGCGCAGTATTAAGCCAATTAAGAAGGGTGAGGGAGTCTGCATTGCGTACACCGACCTGTTGCAACCTAAGGTATACTGATCTTATAATGGATAATTAACGATGTTCCAAGTTTTCTTATTTGGAGCCGTGATTTTGGGAATAAGGATCTTTTATTTGACAAGTCTTTATATCCCTTGCCATCATAGTCTGACCAGTGTATATTTGTATTTTCAGGCAACTAGACATTTTGATTTATGGTCTAAGTATCGATTCATTTGCTGCTGTGAGCGCTGTAGTGCATCACCAGAGATGTATGTTGACTATATTTTGAATGTAAGTACCTATAAATATTCATCATTGCCATCATCCTCATTAGTTAACTTTCCCATCAAAATGGGGATGACTGTGGACAACTCAAAATCATAAAACCTCCCTCAGGCAACTGATCATGTTTTTGTGATTGGTCGTCAACCTCAAGCCAAATCTTGGTGAGGGAACTATCATCGAGTGAGATCCCTCATAAATCTTGATCACCACTTGGCATGTAGGGATGACTTTGGCTTCCGGGGCTAAAACCTAGAGTTAATGAGTTCAATCTCATGCAAACAAAGACAGCTCTTAAATAGTGTGAAGAACTATTATTAATTTTTTCTGAAGAATTATTATTAATTTTCTTCTTTTAAGTGTTCTTCATTGTGCCATGTCTGACTGATTAAGGTCTTAAGAAGGAAGTTTATGACTTGTTTATGATATGCCCATATTTTATTGGCATTAATTGACAAGTGCAGATTTGTTCATAAAAATGTTGCTTGTATGTTTGTACACTCGTGGGAAACAATTATGGAAAACCAAATGCTAAATTTAAAAAGTATGTTCATTTGTTAATGCTGCATTTAGTTACTTACACAAATTGAAATATTGCTTTCAAATAAACATGTCTGCTCAAATTCCAAGCAAATTACAGATATGCTAATATGAATGGATGGTTTCATTGACAAATCAAAATAAAGGAAGAATAACAACTGAAGCTTGCAACTTTGTTTTCAGAGTGATGCTAGGAGCTTGGTTGCCAATCACAACAACTCTAGAGATGCAGAGTGTGATGAGCTAGCTGAATTCTTAGACCAAACTGTAGATGATTACATGTCAGATGGGAGTCCTGAAGCATGCTGTAAAAGCTTGAAAACATGCTTTCTGGAAACTTCGAAGATTCAGCATTCCAAGAACTGTCTGGAATAAATTTTAGGTTGCATCCCCTTCATTACCTCTCCCTTAATGCTTACATTGCACTGTCATCTGCCTGCAGAGTATTTTCAACTAATTTACTTGCCACCGATTTGGGTGAAGAGAGCAAATTCAAGGTTTTCAAGATGCGCAGAACTGCTGCAGCCTACTCTTTGCTGCTTGCAGGCGCAACCCAACACTTGTTCATGTCCGAACCCTCCTTGATAGCAAGTGCTGCAGTTTTCTGGGTAAATGCCGAGAATCTATAATGGGTCTGCTTAGAAGTTCTTGTGAAGCTGAGTTCAACTTGGCATTTCAGCAGTCTCAGTTTACCATGGAAGAAGTTTCTTACATGTCATTGGATAAGTGCAAGGAAACATCCATCAGGTTTCTTGAATGCATCTCAAAGAATTAATAAAGTCATGGGTGTATTTGGTTCAAGGATCACATTACTTGGAAATATTAGTAGCCCAGTAGATTTCAGCTGGCTGGGGATCACGAACATTTGTCAGATCCTTGATGATCGGAGAAGACCTTCAGGTTTCTGTTTGTGCTGTGAATTCAAGATCAATATTGAGACACGCATTGAAGAATATAGGAATCTTGCTCGGCTTGCTGCCTGTTGCCTAACTTATGGTAGATATCTCGCAATTATCTGCTGGGGTGGGCAAAGTTATTTGGTCGATGTTGTTGGGAATTTATTTCAAGGTATCAGGCAAAGAGAGCCAGGAGACTTTTCACAGCGATGATGGAACACTTCAAGCAGTATTGAGAAGTGTGTTCACTCTATGATGTTGCAGATTGTATTTTCTCAGAATGATTGCGTGTGTTATTAGTGATTTTTGTTACTTGTTGGCAACATTCGAATCAGCAGATTTTGGCAGCTGAAGAACCCAGTAGGAATCAAATTACTGATGAGCAATTGGCGCCTGAAGAGCATTTGCAGCAATTTGTGATGAGCAGGTTAGCGATGACCATCGCTATATTAAAAACTTAGAATTATAGATTGCCTCCATTTTTTTCATTTTCTTTTTATTTTTGTAAGGTGTGACAATTTCTGATGTACTCCACATTAGGCCTGTTAACGGGTCGGGTTTGGACCCGTACCTGTTTCGCACTAGACCTGATTAGATGGGTTTAGTAATCAGATCTGCGAAGATGATGGGAGATCTCGTCGAGAAGTCAAGTCGGAGGCAGCGAGTTCGATTTGAACTCGGATCGGCAGCAGTTGTGTTAGATTGGAGCCAGATTTTGCAGAAAAGGTCAGATCTGATCTGCGGTCGGCTTGAGATGAAGTTGCAGCCGAATAATTGCAGGCAGTGGTTGTTGATGGGGGTAGTCGTGGTTGTCGATGGGGGTCGAAGCGAGGACAAGACTGAGGCGAGGAGATCTGTGTTTGTTAACAACGATGAGGAAGTTGAAGGTGATTGTGGATGATGGGTTCACTTGGTGATGGGTGGATGGGTTGTGAAGAAGAGAAGAAGATAGAGAGAGATTGGGGTGGCTCATTGTTGTGAGTTAGGTGCGCAGCGCTAGATGAGGATGATAGAACGGCAACAGTGGATTAGGGTTAGTGTTTGAGTTAGACGGAGGAAGGAGATGATGAATAGTGTATTTTGTGACTTTTGAAGATTTTTGGTGGATTTTTTTTAGAACTAAAGAGGAAGGTAAGTGGGTCGGGTCGGGTCCGTCACTAATGGAACCGGTATGAGAACAGTTGTTTTGGACTCACGGGCAGCCGAGTCAGATTTGGTACCTGTAATGGTAATCGGGTTCGGGTCTGATAACTACCATACCCACCTCTAACCCTACCACAAGTACTCCGCATCGGTATATATTGCAAATGATAGCAGCTATGTTCTCATGATCTGGATTTGGTTCAAAATGTTAAACTGTGGATTTGTGGCAACATTTCTCTTGCAGAAAATTTCATGTTAATTGAGTTTTCCAATGGCTGAATCTAGAGTAAATAACTCTATCTTGTTCCCTTTTTTGTATAAATCAATTACATTATTTGTACAACATTTATCATCCTTGAATTCATTTATTTTTCACTTGCCTTTTATGAACTCTGATGCATTTGTTATTGGCTAGCTAGTAAAAATAAGACTGATCTCAAAAGCAGTCATCATGATCTCCCTTGAAAAAGGAAACTCTAGAAAGAAAAACTGACATTATTCTGTCAGTTTTGTTAGGTCCAAAGTCTTGAGTGCTTTGCATAAAAACTTTAAAAAAGATTTTGCCACATTTTTACTTCACTTGTGTTAGTTTCTAAGATCAATCTGACAACCAATCAATATCACTGAAATATTATCGATCTAATTGGTCAGGTCGGTTAATATCAGGTGGGAGGTTTTCTGTTCAATAGAACGTTCTTTAATTAAAGAACCACTTTTCAATTACCTTCCTTAGTTAAACACCAATTAGACTGGTATAAGTCAGTCTCAATATACTGAATATCAGTATAACTCCTGTATAAAGAAAATTAATTCACTTATACAGTACTTGAAGTGAGATACGCTTAAAGCGAATCTCCTTAAGACAATTACGTCCCCGCACTGGTGCTAACAGTTACTGGATGCTGGTCTCCCAATATACAACACTCCTTCACGGTATTTGGATAGCACTACCAAATCACCGTAGGCCAAATCGTAGTTAACCAGTACCTTCACAGGATTATGAAAGCAGTAGTACCTTCACAGTATTACGAAAGCAGTAGGACCAAGATAAATTTCAGGGAGAATATTTGTCTTTACTTTGGAGGAGCACCCACTGTAGAGAAAGAAGGAAGGTAGAAGAATATTCTTCTTTGGACTTGAGCTGCAGGAAGCCCACTTCAGAATGCAGAGGAAGAATCTCTTTTCCCTGTATTGCTTCGTTGCTTCTGTTGTGTGTCTTAGTTTGAGAAAATGGACCGCTATTTATAGCGCTCCGGGAGGGGTAAAGGTGTCCGAACCCAACCGAACAGGTGCAACGGTTCGGTCTGAACCGTTGCAACGGTTCGTTTCAACCACAGCAATCGCCCAACTGCTCGCAGCAGTTTGCTGACAGCGTTGCGCTGAGCGGTTTGGATCCGAATGGCGTAGCGGGTATGATCCGCATACCCGTGAGACCCGATTCAAAAAGAACCGCACCGGGAAGCGAACCCGAGCCCGAGCCCGGCACCGGCGCCGCCAGCGGCGACGCGTGCGTGCACACGTGCGGGCATGGTTTCCCCCTAATCGCGCGCGAAAACTCCAAGCACCCAAGGGCACACCCTTGTTCCCATTTTTCTCTATTTAAACACTTCAAACTTCCATCCCATGGCCAATGTGGGACTAAATATTTTTTAGCTACCTTTGATCCCCTTTTAGCTTTAAATTAGGTAAACTTTAGACTTGAATATCTCATTCATTCGAAGTCAGAATTGAACATGTGAATATATCACGTTCATCCCCAATGGAAGGAGAACACACTCCAACCATCATCCAATTGATTCTATCAACGGATCTCGCCGTAATTCAACTCAAAGATTCACATACAATCCCCCACAATGACTGGAGATTCAAGGAATTGATATACAAAGAGACTGACTCTATAGTGAAAGGTACTTTAAAAAAGAAACTGCATAAGGATAGGTGAACTAGGTCTTGAACCTTCCATAGCGAAAGCTTTATCGGACTTACTGGTTAATCAGTGAACTAAGTCTTGAACTGTTAGCCGTTAGTGTAAGCCAAGTCAATAAGCTTCACACAGTAACTTTTCAAATCAACTTTGGTTCTCGGTTGTGTTCATTTGGACCCTGGACATACTTGGTTTCAGAGAGTATCTTTAGGGAATAACAGCGTCCATAGAAATTCCCAAAGAGTCGACCCAACTCTTTACTCACATAGGTGATCGTCCTATTAAGAGTACTCTACTCTACTCCACTTGTTTAGTAACAAGATATAGACATCATTAAAAGCGTTAAGCTCATCCTTAATCCACTTGTAGAAAGCACTTATGTGCACCTTAGGAATGGATTGGAGTCAAGCTCCTAAGTGCTTACTTGCTGAGTCAATCATAACTAGTTTTTCCTCTTGAACTTAGTCCGTGGGATCTCCAGTCGCTAAGTGAGGTTTCCATTAAGCTGACACTCGGTAAGGTTAGGCTTTTAGACCCATTCCCCTCGATGCGCAGTTTATACGTTCTCCACTTAAACCTTTAGTAAGTAGATCCGCTAAATTATCTTTTGACGAGACAAAGTCAATAGAGATAATGCCATTTGAGAGCAACTGCTTAACAGTATTATGTCTACGACGAATATGTCTAGACTTACCGTTGTATATAACATTTTTTGCCCTAGATATAGCTGCTTGATTATCGCAGTGTATGCATATAGCGAACACTGGCTTTTGTCATAATGGTATATCTTTCAAAAATTGTCGAAGCCATTCTGCTTCTTCTCCGGCCTTATCTAAGGCTATGAATTCCGATTCCATAGTGAAACGGGCAAACATGTTTGTTTGGAAGATTTTCAAATACTGTTGCTCCTCCTAGAGTAAATACGTATCCTCTAGTTGATTATGATTCCTCAGAATCTGCAATCCAATTAGCATCACTGTATCCTTCAAGTACAGGTGGATACTGTCCATATCTCAAGGCATATTCCTTGATATGTGATACGTAACCCAACACTCGTAGTAGAGCAGTCCAATGTTCATCACTAGGATTACTAGTGTATCTACTTAACTTGCTTACAACGTAAGCAATATCGGGTCTAGTGCAATTCATCAAATACATTAGACTTCCGATAATCTGAGAATACTCTCACTGGCGTATTCCAGTTCCTGTATTCTTATGAAGGTGGATGTGTGGGAGAAAAGGATTTGTATTCTCTTTTATCCCATAATCCTTGAATCTTTCTATCATCTTATCCACGTAGTGAGATTGAGATAGACTGATTCCATCTGGTGTTCTGGTGATTTTAATTCCTAAAATTACATCAGTAACCCCCAGATCCTTCATGTCAAAACTGTTGGATAACATTTTCTTAGTGGACTTAATAATTTCAATATTAGTCCCAAGTATCAACATGTCATCTACATAAAGACAAACAATGATACATGCCTTTCCAACTGTTTTAGTGTAAACACACTTATCATATTCATTGATAGTGAATCCATCTTTGATCATGACACTATCAAATTTCTCATGCTATTATTTTGGAGCCTGCTTTAGACCGTATAAGGATTTTACCAATTTACATACTTTATGTTCTTGGCCCTTGACTATAAATCCTTCAGGTTGCTCCATATATATTTCTTCATTTAATTCACCATTTAAGAATGCGGTCTTAACATCCATTTGATGGATATCTAAGTTATGCAATACTGTAATTGCAATCAACATCCGAATGGAGGTTATTCTTATTACTGGTGAATAAGTATCGAAGTAGTCAAGTCCTTCCTTTTGTCGATAACCCTTAGCTACTAATCTAGCCTTGTACTTATCGATAGATCCATCGGGTTTTACTTTTTTTTTTTGAAAATTCACATACACCCAATTGGTTTACTGTCAGGAGGCAAGTTTGTCAATTCCCAAGTATGATTACTTAGTAGGGATTCTATTTCGCTATTTATAACTTCTTTTCATATTTGTGCTTCTGGGGTAGACATAACCTCTTTAAATGTTTGAGCTTCGCTTTCAATAGTGTATGCTATGAAATCTGGACAAAAAGATTTTGAGATTTTAGATCTCTGACTACTTCTTGGTTCAATTTTCGCATTAACAATCGGTTCCTCGGAGCTTTCGTCCCTGAAAGGCTTGGCGACGCATGGTCGGTCAGATTTGCCTGTGGATGGTTCTTCTTGTTCTTTTTGAGACGGCTGTGACATTCATTCGCCTTATGCCCTTCTTTGTTGCAGATGTAGCAGGTTCCCTTGAAGCGCATGTTCTTGCCTTCTTGGATCTTGTCTTTATACCCTTGGGCAGTCTTCTTTTGCTTTAAGCCTTTAGAAGTAGACGCTTTCCCCTTCGAGTCTTCGATCACATTGGCCTTGGCTTCATAGGAGTTCTTACTGCTCCTTTTCTCGGACTTTTGGCTGTCCTCCTCAATTCGAAGCCTCACAATGAGATCTTCCAACTTCAGCTCCTTGCGCTTGTGCTTCAGGTAGTTCTTGAAATCTCTCCAAGCGGTGGGAGTTTCTCCATGATAGTAGCAACCTGAAAAGTTTCAGGTAGAATCATACCTTCGGCCTCTATCGCGTGCAAGATAAGTTGAAACTCTTGCACCTGACTGATCACAGTCTTGTTGTCCACCATCTTGTACTCCAGAAACCGTCCTATGACGAACTTTTTGGTACTAGCATCCTCAGCCTTGTATTTTTTATCAAGACTGGCCCATAACTTTTTTGTCGTTGTGATAGGACTGTAGACATTGTAAAGAGAATCATCCAGTCCAATCAAATATAGTTTCGGCAAAGGAAGTCACCTTGAGTCCATGCATCGACTGCAAGGACTGAGTCCCGATCAGCTCCGGGTTCTTATGGATCTTCTTGCAGGAATTTGGCCAGATGCAGAGTGGTCAAGTAGAAGAGCATCTTCTGTTGCCACCTCTTGAATTATGTGCCATCAAATTTTCTTGGCTTCTCCGGCTTCGGGTTAGAAAGTGGAGTAGGCATCAAAGCTTGTAACTGCATGTTTGGTGCCTTGCTTGAGCTGTCTTGATCAGTCTCAGACATTTTCTGCAAGTTCAAGCAGAACAGAAGTAAGAACTTCAATAATTGTCTTAAGATTGTTAGTTTCTAGGATCAATCTGACAACTAATCAATATCACTGAAATATCACCAATCTAATTGGCCAGGTCGGTTAATATCAGGTGGGAGGTTTTCCGTTCAATAGAACGTTCCTTAATTAAGAACTACCTTCAATTACCTTCCTTAGTTAAGCACCAATTAGACTGGTATAAGTCAGTCTCAATATACTGAATATCAGTATAACCCCTGTATAAAGAAAATTAATTCACTTATACAGTACTTTGAGTGAGGTACGCTTAAAGCGAATCTCCTTAAGACAATTACGTCCACCGCACTGGTGCTAACGGGTTACTGGACACTAGTCTCCCAAGATACAATACTCCCTCACGGTATTTGGATAGCACTATCAAATCACCGTACGGTCGAACCGTAGTTAACCAGTACCTTCACAGGATTATGAAAGCAGCAGGACCAAGACAAATTTCAGGGAGAATATTTGTCTTTACTTTGGAGGAGCACCCACTGTAAAGAAAGGAGGAAGGTAGAAGAATATTCTTCTTTGAAAGTCTCAAATTCAGAGAACAATTCTATTAAAGAAGAATCTATTCTTTCAGAACGAATTTTTCAGAATCTCTTGGAAGTCGCTTCGGAATCCGAGTTACAAAATTCCCACTTCCTGTAAGAAGTCACTTCGAACTTGAGTTGCAGGAAGCCCACTTCAGAATGCAGAGGAAGAATCTCTTTTCCCTGTATTGCTTCTGTTGTGTGTCTTAGTTTGAGAAAATGGAGCGCTATTTATAGCGCTCCGGAGGGGTAAAGGTGTCCGAACCCAACTGAACAGTTGTAACGGTTCGATCTGAACCGTTGCAACGGTTCGTTTTAACCGCAGCAACCGCCCAACTATTCGCGGCGGTTTGCTGACAGCCGTTGCGCTAGGCAGTTCGGATCCGAATGGCGTAGCGGGTATGATCCGCATACCTGTGAGACCTGGTTTAAAAAGAACCGCACCGGGTAGCAAGCGCGAGCCCGAATCAGCGCCGGCGCCGGCCGCTGCTAGCGGCGGCGCGCGCACGTGCGGGCATGGCTTCCCCCTAATCGCGCGTGAAAACTCTAAGTGCCCAAAGGGCACACCCTTTGTTCTCATTTTTCTCTATTTAAACACTTCAAACTTCCATCCCATGGCCAATGTGGGACTAAATGCTTTTTAGCTACCTTTAGTCTCCTTTTGGCTTTGAATTAGACAAACTTTAGACTTGAATATCTCATTCATCCGAAATCGGAATTGAACATGTGATACCACGTTCATTCCCAATGGAAGGAGAACACACTCCAACCATTATCCAATTGATTCTATCAACGGATCTCGCCGTAATTCAACTCAAAGATTCACATATATTCTTCATATTTCCAACAACTTGCATGCATCTTCTTTCTGACATGACTAAACTCACTAAACCCTGAAGTGGCCACTGTATTCTTTTTTGCCAAAATGTCATCAACACCATGAGAATGCTTTGAGATTAATTAATATAAACTTCTTCTCAAATTATTGAGGGGATTCATTCCATGGGGTCACATATTTGATGCTTCAGCATATCATCTCTCACTCTCAATTACTTGATTGAGATATTCTTCTTTCTTTTGAAGCTTTGTTCTTTTGGATGTAGGTCCATAACAATAATTTTTGCTTGATATATCAATTCTACACAAATATGATTATTCACCACAAAATGATATCAGTGTGGGGACTGGCTGTTGTTGCAGTGTATAACTTAGTATTGAAGGTTGAAATGAATGCTCTAGAGGGATCCCACATTGTTTTTTTTTTTTTGAGAGAAGAGGACCCACTATATTGTTAAGATTTAAAAACTTCTATTTTTATCAAGAGAATACTTTAAATTATTATGATTTTTTTAAAAAAATAAACATAGCTCAATGTATTGATTTTCTTCCCCAACAACAGCCTCAATATGGTAGCATCGTCCTTTGTGATGGTCAACACTGGTAATTCCATCAATCCACACAGTTGTCCATGTACCAATGGAAGATTTCTCAGCTACCGCAGCCCTACCTCTTCAGGGGGGACCCTAGGCTGAGGAGTTATTATGAGTCTTGGAGGGGCAATTTGCTATTAATTTTGTTAGCAGCAAGAAAGCTATCAGTCAATCAGAGACATCCATCTAAGTGGCAGCCATGTTACCGTATTTTATGAATTAAACGTTGGGGTGACACCTTTTTTTTTTTAGTAAAAAGCGAAAGAATAGTTCACTTTCTTTGACCTGTGCTATATTCGGAGTATAAACAAAATTCTCAGAAAGATCTTTGTGGGTGAAAATCTTTTTCCCTTAAAGAGTTAAATTGCTGGAATTTGAGCTCAAAAAAAACAGGAATATCTGGGCAGTTTGCAACTGGGATTAAGCTATTTGGGCAGGTCTTTCTTTGAGCGAAGCTTATATGAGGAAGGTAATTTGTGGGAGTCTTGGTCCCAATTTGAAGTAATCAATTCAATTCATTCATTAAAACTTTAGGTGATTGAGTTTGTGTGAATGCATCAAATGGATACAATCAGTCAGGGACGGTGACCACATCTTCTCACGTGATGATGCTGATGATATTGTAGACTTTATAATCCATCGAATGCTTCCCCCAATTCGAAGGCACTATCAAAACCTTTGGCTTTTTTCCTCTAAGGGCAAGGATGTGTCCATATCACATTGATTTTGTGAAAGACAGCATCCAAGCTTGTGAACATCGACAAGTTTTTAGAATTTCTTAAAATTTGGGATCTGTTTTATTAAGATTTGAGAGACTATGCTTAGAAAACTCCGTGGAGGGCAATCAAACAATAATACAAGATTTTATGATCGAATACGGATAGTTTTCACTGGTAAATTCAAAGACCGATTACTGGTTAACTATTGACTATTTATATTATATAAATATGTGATTTTGTAGCCACATATTTTTTTCAAAGAAAAATTGCACAACTTCATTCACATCTTTAATGTAGAATATTAACTGATCGACAATGGAGCTTCTTAAAATGAATTAAATAAGCGTGATTGACACGTGTCTCCATGGATGAGGACTTGCAGGTAACCCGTGGGCCCCACGAGAAAAGACAGATACCGAAGCATATCCCGACGAATGGGGGGTATTATGCTTTTTGGCATTGCCGACACATGACGTGCCCGGATCTCAACGACCACAAATATATACAGTATCTCCATCGTCACCGCCGTGAACCAAGCCCAACCACCGGCACCCATCACCATGCGGTCCCCACCAGCACGTGGCTGAAAATTGTCTGCCGCGAATCGCATTGGATGCTTTTGATTCGTGGCGCGAAATGGATAACGCCCTGGGACCCACCAACTTGCCGGGAAAATCTACATTGATTTGCCCGCGTAAACCACTTCCGAACACGGACTCCCCTTGATGTCGACTTCCGCGGGAAGGGAAAAAAAAAAAAAAAAAAATCTGCGCACTTCTAAATGCTGCTCCTCAGCATCTTAAATCCACACCGTCCATATAAAATCTTCTGCAGTTGGAAGGCCCAGATGCAATTTCAACGCTAAGCAACTCCGAAATATATATATATATATATATATATATATATATATATATATATATATGAGTTATTGTTGTAACCATTTCCCAAAATATAGAGTAAATGGTGATCGTTTTTATTATCTTTTCGTGGATACGGATCCAAATAGGGTTATAGTACTCCATTATAGAATTCAATATTTATATTTGCTTAAAACGAATATGGATTTTCATATCTTTAGTTGAATAATCCCCACTTATAAAGAAGACAATTTTCTTTCCACGTCAACAGTTCAGACAATTATAATAGAATCCATATTATATGCATGAAACCTAAATACAAGTGTCATGTTATAAATGTACCATTTAAAAAAAAATATACTTATTTATATTATATATTGTGAACTAGATAGTCAAGAAATATCGATGAGAAATCATTTTAAATACTTTGGTTCAATGATGTAAAAGGATGGTAAGATCAATAGTGATGTCAACCATTGGATTCAAGCTGGCTGGTTGAAATGAAGGAACGCAACATGAGTTTTATGTGATCGTAATATTCCGTTTTGATTGAGGAGAGAGTTTTATAGGAATGCTATTAGGCCAGCTTTATTATATGACACAGAATGTTGAGGTATAAAGAGATATCATGCACAGAAGATGAGTGTAGTAAAGACGCGCATCCTTTATTAGATGTGTGGCAACACGAGAAGAGATAAGGTGAGAAATGAGGATATTCGTATTAAGATAGGCATAGCCTCTATAAAAGAGAAGATGAAAGAAAACCGCTCATGATGGTTTGACCATGTGCGACGTTGACATGTAGATGCGCCAGTCTGGCAAGTATAGCGTATCAAATTAGGGCAAGTTAAAAAAACGCAGGGGAGACGAAGAAAACATGAATGGATGTAATACATCAAGATATAGAGGCTAAGGTATTAGTGAAGGTATATTGTTCGATAGGAATGAGTGGAGAAAGCTGATCCATATGCCAAATCTGACGTAATTCTCTTTTGGTTAACATAACCCCCCCCAAAAACTTGGACAAATGGCTTTGTTGTTGTTGTTATACTTTTTTATATTATAGATATTATACTGTATTATACTACTATAAAAGTGACACAGGAGTTCTAGTTTCATGAATTGGTAGACTAATATAACATTAGTCCCACAATTTTATTTATTAGCGTTATTTGACGGTCAAATTCATTTCTCCCATAGAATCAAAGAAAAAGAGGACAAGGGCCCCACAAGATAATTAAAGGGCTGCCGTGTCAACAAAAAGTCTCTATCAGCGATCTAATCACATTCACGATTCCTCACTAAACCAAATTACAAAACAGCACAAAATCAAATACCAGAGAAAGAACACACGCAAACAACGATCTAACGAGGTTCGGCCTCAATGCTTACGTCCCCGGGGCAATCAAAGAGAGATTATATTACTTTGGAAGATCGATTACAATACTAGCAGCACCTCTGATCTCAAGAGAGCTCCAGTTTTTCCAACATACATCAAAACCCTAGAATTCCCGTATTTATACAAAAGGTTTCTAAATCAGCAATCGCAGCCCGCACCCGCTTGTCGGTCGACCGGGCGGTCGACCGACCCCTTCCACCGGTCGACCGGGCGCCCAACAGAGAGTTGGGTACTTTCAGTCGGTCGACCGGGCGGTCGACCGAGCTACATCTTTGTGCACGTTGTGCACGTCGGTCGACCGGCCGGTCCACCGAGCACCTGCTACTGCCGGCGGTCGACCAGAACACCTGTTCCTGCTGCTGTTAGCTATTTTCTGCTGCTGCTTCCTTCGTTTTTCGTCGCCGACTTCCTCGACGATCTCTCGACGATCCTTGTCGACTTCCTCGACAATACTTCTCTCTTTCCAACATTATACTAGTATAAAAGTAACACAGGAGTTCTAGTTTCATGCATTGGTAGACAAATATAACATTAGTCCCACAATTTTATTAGCGTTATTTGACAGTCAAATTCATTTTCTCCCATAGAATCAAAGAAAAAGAGGACAAGGGCCCACAAGATAATGAAAGGGCTGCCGTGTCAAAAAAGTCTCTATCAGCGATCTAATCACATTCATGATTCCTCACTAAACCAAATTACAGCCGACCATCTGTCGCTTCCTCTCACCGGCCACCCCCGCGGTGTCGTCACCGCGTTCCATCCCTAACTCAACTCCCTATAAATACCACCACAAAGTCCTCAACCAATCAAACCAACCATCACCCAAAGTACAATCGTTCCATCATCAACCGTCCATTTTCAATCCAATGGCCGAGGAGAAGCACCACCACCACCACGGCCTGTTCCACCACCACAAGGAGGAGAAGCCAGCTGAGGAGGTGACTTACGCCTCCGACACCACCGGCTACTCCACCGGCGGCGGGGATTACACCGAGACCACTGCGTATTCCACTGGCGCCGGATACTCCACCGGCGGCGGCGGTGATTACACCGAGACCACTGCGTATTCCACTGGCGGCGGATACTCCACCGGCGGCGGCGGTGATTACACAGAGACCACTGCGTACGAGAAGTACGAGAAGGAGGAGAAGCATCACAAGCACAAGGAGCACCTCGGAGAGATGGGGGCTGTTGCCGCTGGGGCTTTTGCTCTGGTACGCATTTTTTTCCTTACGTATTCCATACGTATTATACGACTATGTAGACTCTGGTAATAATAATAATAATAATAATTTTTATGTCAGTACGAGAAGCATGAGGCGAAGAAGGACCCGGAGCACGCTCACAAGCACAAGGTAGAGGAGGAGATCGCGGCGGCGGTGGCAGTCGGCAGCGGAGGGTACGCTTTCCACGAGAAGCACGAGAAGAAGGAGGCCAAGGAGGAGGCCGAGGAGTCTCACGGCAAGAAGCACCACCACCACCTCTTCTAAATTAATTAATTAATTAAAGGTGTGGATCTCTGTACCATGTTACCTTTCAAGTATACATGGCATGGAGACTTGAGTCTGAAGAAGTGCGTGCTTGCTTTGCTCTCTTAATAAGAGCCCAGTTACATGGCTCTGTTGTGGACTTATGGCGTGTGTATTTTTCCCCCCCACCCCACTTTTTCCCTTCCCTTTTTTACTTATGTTTTTTTTTTTTTTAATATTTAACTGTTATGTATTTATATGTGGATGTGTCATGTATACTTGTGATTTCTCTCTCTGTTATAATACAGACGCTTGTTGTTTTGTGGGGATATAACTAGGGGTGCCACCGGATACGGATTATCCGCGGATATCCGCATCCGAATCCGCCTCCAATCCGGATACAGATATCATTTTTTCACATCCGTCAATATTCGTATCCGTATCCGTATCCGAAAGGTAGGTGCGGATACAGATATAGTAAAAGTAATATCTTATTCGTATTCGATCCGATATCCGAATGTTGCGTGCTTCATAATGATATCGGTATGGAGAAGACTATTCTTCAATGGAATAAGATATTAAATTTTGATATTTTGAGTTGGTGAAAAAGTAATAGTGAAAAGTATTCGATTCTTGCAAGAGCACCACATGATATTTTGAGTATTTCGACATCACCATATCATCCGAATCGGCATTTAGCACCAGAGGACGTATAATCTATTGTTATAGAAGTCAAATGACAATGAATACGATGAATGTATTGATATGTACACAATAATATCATAGTATGTATCACATTTAATATTGTAGTAGATGTGATAAAAAGTAATATAAGTATTTTTGTTTAATTTATCTTTAACCATATCCATTTTTAACATATCCGATTAGTATCCGCTAATATCCGATTTATATCTGATATCCGATTTTGACGGATACGGATATCATTTTTTCACATCCGCCAATATCCGTATCCGTATCCGAAGGTTGGGTGCGGATATGGATATGGTAGAGGTAATATCCGATCCGTATCCGATCCGATGACACCCCTAGATATAACTATCTATTGATAAAAATAAGAACAAATAAGTTACACAGTTCTTAAATTTAAATTCTAGCACGCATGTAGGAATTTATAGGGAGAAGCAAATAGTAAGTCTGTTTGGTTGTCGTAACTGGCCGTAATTCGTAGTTGTAATTGGTAAAGTCCTTTACAATTGTAAATGAGTTACATGTATATAAATTTTACGGTGTTTGATTGGTAATATAAAATTGTAAAGTGGAAAAGTGTATTGTATTTTACGGTGTTTGGTTGTCGTAATGTATAAGTCGTAAGTGAAAAAGTTGACCACAAAATTAACTATTTGGTGATTTTAAAAGTACTGCAAATAAATATTAAAAAAGTTAAATATTAAATTTTTTTAATATTAATATAAAAAAAATATTACAAATTTGTATGACCACAAAATTAACTGTAACTGGGCTGTAAGTGAGTGGTAACTGGGTTGCAAGTGAGTGTTAATTGAGTTATGTAAGTCTTTTACGAATTACGGTCCAAACAAACGCCGTAGTTGTAACTGGATAGTAAGTCATTTACGAATTACGGAGTTTTACGCGAAACAAACGGCCCAAGAGTAAAACGTTTCAGAGCGTTACATTTTTTAAGATTCTCAGTGTCTTTAAAGGAGAGATCTAGAAGATGAAGGAGAGAACTGGAGTGACATGTGTCCGTGTGACTGACAACACAAATCATAATTAATGTTAATCATGCTTATCCACCGAGAGAGTGAGTGGCCCTTCATGAGCTGTCCCATAAATTCTGTCCCCTACCTCCTGGCATATTCCTTTCTCAGAGATTTGGCTGGCATATATCCTTGTGAATCAATAAGCAAAACAAGACCAAATTCTTTGCATTCTTAATCTCTTGGCAGGAATTCTCTTCTATTTAGGGGTTATTTGTTTCGTCATAAAAATGTAAAAGTCTGTAATTTATAAATGACTTACAACCCAATTACAATTACGGCGTTTGTTTGGACCGTAATTTGTAAAGACTTACGCAACTCAACTATCACTTACTTGCAACTCAATTACCACTCACTTACAGCCCAATTATAGTTCATTTTATGGTCATGCAAATTTGTATTATTTTTTATGTTAATATTAAAAATTTTTAATATTTAACATTTTTAATATTTATTTGCAATATTAAAACTTTTTAAATCACCAAATAGTTAATTCTGTGGTCAACTTTTTCACTTACGACTTACATATTATGGCAACCAAACACTGTAAAATACAATACATTTTCCCACTTATAACTTTATATTACCAACTAAACACCGTAAAACTTACTCACATGTAACTCATTTACAGCTGTAAAAGACTTTACCAATTATGACTTACGAATTACAGCCAATTACGATAACCAAACAGGCCTAGTGTGGCCCTACAATGAAGTGCGAAGTTGGGCTATAAGAAATCCCAAGTTCAAAAAGTACACTGAAATTATTGTTTAAAAGATAATAATAAATTCTTCTTGGGCCTCCATTCAAGCCCATTATTCCAATGAAAAAACTGGTAGCTCTGTATAATGCTAATCTGTAGGTAAACCTTTTTCCGAGTAGGCCTTTACTCGAAGATCCAGACCCAGCCCATATCTTATAATGTACTTTGAGCTCCCCGACAAAGCCCATGAAACCATTGGGCCGCTTCAAGCCCATTTATCTCAGTCTACTTCAAAATGCTGGCAACCTTGTATTTGTGTGTTTGGAAGTGCAGTGTCTTCGTGCTTGCGTCCTTAATTTAAATTGAATTTATATATTTTTTAGCATCCATGATTTGAGGGAATTCTTTAACATTATAGAAAACATACAGACAATTGAAGCCTGTCGAATAGTTTATATCCAAAAAAATGACACTTGGAATGCAACAAGTCTACCTGAATTCAGCATTGATTTAGCATTTCCATCTAATTGACTAACAAAATTAGCATTGAAATTGTCATGTCTATGCTTGCTAATCTTTTTCTAAGATTAGCTTCCACAAATTAATCACAAGTAATTGTTGTGGTTACTCACCTTATAGTCAACCCTTTGATTGTTTCATGGTTCCAATTGCGCATCCCTGTAATTTGAGACCGTCAACTAGCAATTACAAAGCGTGTGAGAGAAAAGGATAAAATAAATAAATTCATACAGGCTTAGGTTTAACACTGTGAGGGATCCTCTTACATAAAAAATAATTAAATATAAAAATCCACGCATACTGCCATTAATTTAACCTTTTTATTGGTTAAATGTGTCGTCAATTATCACATTGTAAGCACTGCATGCTGATTCAAGTTTAGGGACTATGACATACTAGCTCTTTTTTTATAACAAAACACAAAAATACTCGTTCTTTTCCGATAAAAACATAAATAAGACCTTAAACTTAGCCAATGATTTTGTTTGCCATTCTTAAATCTTATTTTAGTCTTCTGTAATGACAATTACACCATCTTATATGGGTAATCCTATCTTTTTTCCCTTTGTTCTCATCATTTATTATAAGCACAGGTCTCATCAGTTTTCAGTACTCATCTGCATATTCTAACATCATCCACCTTATGTTGGCCATTTCTTCTTGGCCAAAGAGACTGGAAAGAAACAACTGAAAGCATATACATTATTTGCTAATTATCATACTTGGTCAAGAGGTTTAAGAATGATGGGACAAGCTCCTTACATAAATGGCACAAAGAAATTTTATGTTTTAAATATCTTTCATCTTCACAAGGAGTAATGTGTCTCTTTTGATTTTAAAAGGGCTGTTTGTATTTCCTGTTTTTTAATAAAGATAAAAGACTATATTGTTTTAGATCACGAAAGAGACTAATTCGTCATTATCCCTCGGAGTTAGACCTAACATTATGTCATGTAACAGAACAGAAACTAGCTGGGCTGGAAATTTCTCTCATTAAAAGATACAAATTGCAAATAACAGTATACCTTCATAAGGAGTAAGATGTCTATTTTGACTTTAAATGGACTGTTTTGTATTTCCTGTTTTTAATAAAGATAAGGACTGTATTGTTTTAGATCAGGAAAGAGACTAATTCGTCATTATCCCTTGGAGTTAGACCTAACATTATGTCATGTAACAGGACAGAAACTAGCTGGGCTGGAAATTCTCTTATTAAAAGATACAATTTGCAAATAACGGTATATCATTAGGTCTAGATCTCTACAAGTAGAGAGTGGAGACATGGCAAATATAACCAGCAACTGATATATCTGCACCACCATAAAACTCGGCAACTCCTCAGAATAGTAAAATGGGAAGTAGTTCCCTACTCTTCATGCTTGTTCACTTAGCCCTCCAGCTCCATGTACATGGAGCTGTGTCTAGGCTAAGGGAAGATCCAACACATGGGTTCACTGCCCTCCCTCTCAATAGCTCTAACTTCCACATCCACAGTCCTTACAATTTGGCTGTCAGTGAGAGATACAGCTTCATCAATGGAATCCATAAGCTGTGGGTCCTGTCCACGGACAAGCCACTATCCCAGGGTAGTCCCACTCTTCCACGAACTGAGATTCGGATTCGGGTAGGCATCAGCGCAATTCTCTCCACCTATGTTAACTTCAAAGTGACTATAACTAAGCTTCTCTTCGGTCTCGCTTTTCTTGTAGGGATATGACTATTCTTCAGGTGTGTGGCAGTTTGAAGGGCATACTTATGTTCCGAGTGGAACATCAGGAGTGTGCATCATGCAAGTGTTTGGTTCGAGTAAGAGGGCAACAACCCTGATGCTAAGGGTCTACAGTGGTGCACTCATGTATTACAGATGGTTGCTCGTTACTGATGATATCTACGGGAAATGGTTCAGAGTGAATGTGATCCATGATACGGGTGCAGGACTGGTCAGAGTCTTCATTGATGGAGATCTCAAGTTAGTTGCAAATGATACAGGAGGAGCTTCTCATTACTTTAAAGTCGGTGTCTATATGCAGAATAATGCTTCCTATTTCATGGAATCCCGCTGGAAGAGCATCAAGGTCTTGAAGTTATCTGATTGAAATTAGAGCACACAGACAAAATGTTTTGTTTCCTCGACTAAAATACTGCTTAGATTTTGTTTAGTAGACTATCGCGTGTTCATTTGTGCGAATTGCAATGTAGGTACTTGGGGACAACTCTAGCCCCAAGAATAAAGAAGTCAATGAACGACTACTAATTGAACATGGTTTTAGTATAAATATCAGCAATATCGGTTGTCAATATTGGTCATATCAGCAATCTCGGACCCGATATCAACCGCTAATATAGACCCAATGCGATATTGCTGATATATATCAGAATCGTCCGATATTCAAAACCGTGAATAGAACAACTAAT
The DNA here is from genome assembly GCA_038442645.1 of Agave tequilana. NCBI lineage: Eukaryota > Viridiplantae > Streptophyta > Magnoliopsida > Asparagales > Asparagaceae > Agave > Agave tequilana. The sequence continues at coordinate 221,903 of JAVJIF010005436.1, forward strand.
TCAACATAAAAACTGAGCTTCTATTCAGTCTTCTTCCAAATCAAACATAAATATCTCCACTCGATCATAAAATTGTTCAATTCCCCCAAGAGACAACCTATTAATAGTAATTACATTATAGTCCTAAACCAATTTAATAAAATGTGAACTCTATCTGTGCAATTCAATAAAACCCTAATAACTAAAACACACAATGAAAAAGTGACCTGCTATTTTTAGAATTTTTGAACTATATAGTCAAGTAACATTAATCAGTTAAGTTGATCTGCCCCTCAACAAAATGAGCAAGCCATCAACTAGGTCATGGAACGTCTGGAAGAAAGTTGCATCAGAACAGAAGTTAGATGCTTGTCATACCTCTCTTTCCAGCATGTGGCATCTTTTGTGCTCTCCCAATATGTACACAAATATAACTGATCTGTTCATGGTTCAAAAGATTTGGCTGAGGGAGAATCATTTCCCTTGTTCCCTAGAGGACAAAAGAACACAAAGAAACATGTTAAGATACTCTTTCCCCTTGGAAATAGATAAAAAGATCTATTATACAACTAATGAATATGAAAACAAAGTGTAGAAAGTAAAATAATGTTCTTCCTCTGTCAAAAATCCTCTATATACCCACTCATACCTTTCTAGTTTGTCATACTTAAACCACTTACCCCAATGGCGTCCTTGTGTGGTTTCTTCTGGCATTCCTATGTTCATTAAGCCTTATGAAGGACAGTCATCTCTTCTGCAATGGTGATCCAACAAATGATTCCACAGCTGTGCGATTAACAGAGAAAAATTTTGAGAAGCAGTGGCCATAAAGCTTACCACTTTATGCCTGTTACAGCTATATCGATGGAGTGCACAGCCTCTGGGTGTACTCCACAGACAGCCACATAGTCCTAATAGCGCAACCAAACCTCGGGCGGAGATTCATATTGGAGAAAGGGCCGAGAACTCTCTCTTTACAAATCTTGCTTCCAATTCAATTAGTTCACCATCTATTCTGGGAAAAAAAAATATAATCAATTAGTACAAAATGATAAAAGTATACTACCATTAGAAAATAAGCACTCAGTCTCTAGACAGAGCAGCCTATTAAGGGCATTTCATAATTGTCTAAATTGCTCTCTCTCTCTCTCTCCATATATATAGGGCAGCCCCATTTAGAGCTCACTGGTTTTGCTCTCCCTATCTAATCCTGCACTGATTTGAATCCACATGAAAAAAAGCTTACAGAAATTAAAGACCGACCCTTGGGTCATTAAATATAACAAAATATAGTTATAATCGCTCAGGCCAACATCATGAGTCAAGGAAAGCTCTAATTTTATTCTCCAGTAAATTCAATGGATAAGGGGGTTTTTGCAAGAAAATCTTCTAAATGTGATCAGGAGCAGGAATCATATCAGAAATAATCATTCACATTTAATTAAATTTGAGCTGTGCATATTAGTGTTCCATTCTTTTCAAGCTATGTTTTGGGTTCATTTAGTTGGGATATATTGGATCTATTTAAATTGAATCAAGTTATATTGTCTGTAAGCTTAAGATTATGTTCTAGGTAATACAACTCAAACACATTTTGTAGAATATACAAGGTTCTAATAGTAGTGTCGGATGCATGACGGCCAGGGGCTCACATGTCAGATAGATGTCAAGGGTATATGTCCAAGCATCAAGTAAATAGCGGACACTATAATGGGTAAAGGGTACATGTCATGTACGCAAACATTGAAGAATTTAATGCAAGTAATATTCTAATTATCATCAACCAGTATAAGTTCTAAATGTAAAGTGTTAAAATGATGAATGTCAATGTCAAGCAACCGAACAAGCATAAAATAAAGAGGAAAAAATTTGAGCATTTAAAGTACTAAAAAGGAAAATAATTAAATAAATAAATAATCACAATGCTAATAGTTTAAGTGCAAACTATGACGTTTAGGATATGTCGGGCAAACCGTTTGGTGATATGTTGAATCAACCCCACATGTCTGAAACATTGATTGAAGAAAGATAAAAGATATATCTACCTTCATTTCGTGGTGCTAAAGGCTCAAAACGACATTGTGGGGGACATTTACAACAATAAGAACATGTCTAAAATTATTAAGCTATAATGACATATTTCTGTTAAGAGTATTCATCTGTTATAACCAATCAAATTTGATTTAGAACCAAAATAGAACCTGAAACTTAGCATTGGGTAGGGTAATGCATACCCAAGCCCAAAATCTGATGGAGAGCAAAACATAGATCATGACAAAATCTCATCCCAATCTACTTCCTTGCAGATAGAATAAGAGACAAAATTCTAGAGCTAATGACATTTTCACTTTTTATACGGATATGAAAAATACAATATTGACTTGATTTGACCCAATACCAGTCTAAATATTTTCTTCTTAAAGAACTTATTTACAATCATACGTTGCAGAATACATGTATATCACTTTTATGGTCCAACAAGCCACAATAGGGAAGTTACACGAACATTTTCTTAGGACAAGTTTACATTAGAATATACCAGAACTCCTTTGTGAGATTTGGCTCATAATATTGCATGACTCTTTCCGGGATATGATTATTCTTCAGGTGTATGGCAGTTTAAAGGGTACACAGATATCCCGAGGGGGACAACAGGCTTGTGCATCATGCAAATCTGTGGTGCCAAGGGTAGGCATCAACAGTTATGGTTAGGGTCTATGATGGTGCTCTGATTTACTATCAATGACAAATTGTGGAAGATAATATCTATGATAGATGGGATTTTATGTAGTGGGAGGTACTTTAATATGGTATCAGGCGGCCCACTCCATCCTTTCTCAGAAAATAGAAACATAAAAGAAAGAAGAAATGGAAGAAAAGAGTTTACTTCATGTCAATTATGATAAGAGATGGCTGAACTTTTAACTTATGTTTGTGGGAATTCAAATGTATTAGTGAGTATAGAGAACATAAGCATGAAAATTGGGTGAAAATATAATTTGTAAATTTGTGGACTGCAAATATTAGTTGATTACTGAACAAGAGGAGTTTAGTTGGATAAAGGGAACCACAAGGGGAGTTCGAAGGGAAGGAGATGGTCCAGGGTCCATTCCTTGAGAGGGGCACCCAAAACAGAACTATAAAGAAAACCAAGCATTCAGAGGTTTACTTGCAAGATGGAATGCTAACATTGACTAGCAGTGGGAATCTTATTAAAACACCTGAGTGCTGTGTTTATTGGGTTGAGTTTGCTGCAAAGGTGTTGGTCTAAAGATTTATTTTGCCCACAACCAGTTCCTGGTCAACTCCCGTCCCTCCCTAAAAGAAAAAATTTAAGGGGGGAAAAAATCTGAAGTTATGTAAACATCGACGAGTTTTCAATAACGATACTAAAAACAAAAAACGCCTCAAAGTTGAAGAAATACTTTGGAAGAATACGAATTCATACTCCAGAATATTATGAATATGGAAATCTTAGGCGCCCGATATTTTGGAAATAGACAATTTGGTTACTCTCACAAGATGGACACATTCTTCGTCATTTAGTCCCCTTGTTTTTTTATTTGAAATTCAGCATCCATGATTGCAGGGAATACTTTGACACTCTCGCTAACTCCAAGCATACAGACAACTGAAGTCTGTTCATATAAATTGCAAATCATGCCAAAGAACTATATTACAAGGCAGCAATTGTCACTAAGTTAACAAAGTTATTATCTAATACACTTAGTAGGCAACAGCTCTGACCATGAGACTCACCTGGCTTTCATTTTTTATCTCCACCAAATTATCTGCTTAAATAAAACTGAGGTAACTTCTTTCTTAATTAGCACAGAAATATTCATGCCATTGTTGCTAGTCTTTCTTTAAGATTATATTTTCCCAAAATTAAAACCACACTAAAATTCCCTTTGGTGTGATTAACACTAGCACTAATTTCACCAAACACACTCCTTGTTTCACATGTGCTTTGCTGTAATTGGCCCTAGAGATCATCATCAACCTGTGACTATAAAAGGGTTTAGCAATCACAAATACTAGTCAAAGAACAGATTTTAAATGAGAAAGGTGCAGAAGGAATAAAAATAAAATAAAACCATGTATGCTGCCAGACATTTAATATTTTTGCACGGTGCTTAAAGCTGGTGACGAACATTGTGTCATGTACCAAGATGACAACTAGCTAGGCTCAAATATTCTCTTATTAAAGATACAACAGATATGTCACATATGCATCATTAGGCATAGATTTCTATAAGTACAGGACGGACATGGCAATTAAAACTAGCAACTGATTTATTTGCACAAGCATAAAATTCTCCAACCCTTCAGAATAGTGAATGGGCCATTCTTCCTTGCTATTCATGTCTATGTACTTCTTCCTCCTCCAGTTCCTTGTACATGGAACTGAGTCCAGGCTACGGAAAAGTCCTACCTATGGGTTCATCTCACTTCCTCTCAATAGCTCTAACTTCGACATCCAAAGACCCTATGATTTGGCAGTCAGCGACAGATACAACCTCGTCAATGGGATCCATAAGCTCTGGGTCCTGGCTACAGATAAGCCCCACTCACTAACAAGCCACACTTCTGCTCGAACTGAGATTCGGATTCGTGTAGGTGTTAGCTCAATTCTCTTCCATTATATTTACTTCAACCGATAATAGGTAAAGATAAACATGATTCATGACATCACACATGACTTGAAAAATAAGTGATGCTATCGTTACATGCTAAATAGCAACTTTTCAACCAAATGTCAGTTTCAATTTATACACTTCTATGCACAATCTCACATCTAATCTGAGTATGTATTGGCTCATTCGTCATGCTGGGATTTGGTTTCGACAGTTATATCCAATATATGAATCAGCTTTTATCAGATATTATCTGATCCAGTTATGTTTGATCATGTTAGCGTCTAATACTCAAATATGTCTCCCTTTTCACTAATTAGAGTTTGGCTCTTAAACCAGCCTCTTTGGCTAAATCCTAAAAGTCAAAGTAATACTTAGTACATAAATAAGATATTAATCTTGCATGAGGATATTAAATAAAATCCCGACTGTGTAGATTAGATCATGATATTTCTGACGCACTTATACCACTATTCAGGGGAAGACCGAAGACTTTATATGCCCCATTCCTTCTAATTATATAACTTCTCTCCGATCGTCATAATTAACAAGGTAATCTCTTCTCTTCTAGGGATATGATTATTCTACAGGTGTGTGGCAGTTTGAAGGGCATGCTTATGTTCCAAGTGGGACATCAGGAGTGTGTATCATGCAAGTCTTTGGCTCAAGTAGAAGAGCCACGACTCTGATGTTAAGGGTCTACAATGGTGCGCTCATGTATTATAGAACACTGCTCATTGCTGATGATATCTACGGGAAATGGTTCAGAGTGAATGTGATCCATGATACGGTGCAGGACTGGTCAGAGTATTCATTGATGGAGATCTCAAGTTAGTTGCAAATGATACAAGAGGAGCTTCTCACTACTTTAAAGTTGGTGTCTATATGCAGAATAATGCTTCCTATTTCATGGAATCTCGCTGGAAAGGAATCAAGGTCCTGAAGCTCTCAGATTGAAATAAGAGAATACCAGGCACAATGTTGCCATTGCCGGATCAGAATAATGTTTAGGTTTTCCTTAGAAGATACCTTATGTGTGCAAATTGCAAATAAGGTTCTGGACAACTCAAGTTCAACATTTAGTCTAGGAATGAGTTTGTGTCTGTCATAAAGATTCATAATTTACAATCTTATGGATGCACTTTTCCAATAGGGGATCTCTCTAGATGGGTTCAAGAAAACATTTTTAAACTTCAGCAATATTTATTGTTTGGAATAAACCTAACACAACAAAGCACGGTATTATTGTTTAACTTCAGCAATAATTCCATAGGATCACGAAATGAGTGTGTTATTGTATACATGTGTGATTATTTTCATTATAACACTTAACCAAAGTGAATCCCTCCTTGTTAACAATTCTTCTATTACCATTTCCCTTTCTCTAAGAAACTTTATTTTAATGCATATGTTTTTGAAATAGCTTTAGCTCTTTCCAAATAAACTTTGGAAATCCCATTCTGCACATTATATTAGTTTGTCCTTACTGACATTATAATCCTTTATCCTTCTACTTAGACTTGAAGAAAGCAATCTAACAATGAAATAGCAAAACCATCTTGAAGAGAAGGGAGGGAACCTACCAAGCAGAATCAGTAGCTTTCAAAGCAACTCACTCCATTGAAGATCAAGAAGATTCATCAGAAGAAGGTGAAGAAGACTTCGCCATGCTTATCCGGAAAGTGGAAAGAATGTTCTATAAGAAGGAGAGACAAGTAACTACCGAAGAGGTAGACCATAAGGGAAGTTTGAGGAGATGGGTCCTTACTTTCTTTCCAAGAAAACGGGACATCTCATAACGGATTGCCCATCTCTACAAGCGACCACATCAAAGAAGTTGCACAAGGAGAAGGCCTTGAAAGCCACTTGGGATTGTTGGCCCAAAAGCCCTTCACTCTAGTTTTGATGATGATTAACTCATGTAGTTATTGTTTACTAATAATCTTGTGATATTTAGTTTCAGATATTTGATCAAGATATTAGTAGGTGATTAGCTTCAACAAAGGTATTTTGGAGCTTTCACATGGTGATTTAAGAGCTAGCGCGTTAAGAACGCATCTAGCACTCGGTTGGAGTCAAGCTCGTTTGGATCGGTTTTGGATCGAGTAGACTTGGAGAAGGAGTTCTACAAGAAGATCTCGGTCTGTTTAGTTTAAGATTGTGTTTAGATCATTGTAAAGATTAGATAGTGTTGATATGCTCAAGTTCACAATACACACACAAGTTTAAAGTTTCATGTGTTTGGTTTTTTCGGTTTAACCGGTTTCGATTTTTCATATATGTGATTTTCATGGATAGATAGAATCAAAACAAGTTACATGATTTAATGTATATTAGATTTGATCTATATACATCTATGCTTCATCTATTTAGAAAAACTTACGTTGATAGTCTATTTCATGAGTCGGAGTTTTGTATTTAAACAAAACTTATTCTTGTATTTAATGTCAAAAATATAGATAAAATATCTTTCATGCATATTGGATTCTATCCATATACAACATGCTTAAAAGTTGTTTTAATATCATGTTTTTGTATTTGCATGAGTTTTGGAGAAAACGGTTTTCCATTTCAAAAATTCAAGTTTTGAAAAATACGGATTTTGGTTTAAGGCAAAATTTCAATATCACAAAAATGATTCAAATAGTCTGTAATATGTGTTGAATTTTACTCACACATATTTGTATTTCAAAGATCTAATAAGAACTGATTTTTGTGAAATTTATGTCATTTTATGAGATTTAATTGAAGTCAAAAACCCAAGTTTTTAATCCCTAAAATGTTTGACCTGGCTGTATGCCGGTCGATCGGACTGGTCGACCGAGGCAGAAGTTAGTCGACCGGTCCGGTCGACCGACGTGCACAGACATGCACGCAGTCCAGGCTGGGAGGCCGGTCAACCACCAGAGAGTTTCTGCTCTCTGAAAATGGCCCCGGTCGACCGGCAGAGAGGCTCTCTGTTTCCAGTGTTAGGTCGACCGGTGGCTCAACGGTCATAATTATGACCGTTGGCCAATCGACCGCCCGGTCGACCGGAAGGGCAGTTTTGCCCTTTGCCAGACTGCCACCGGGCAGATTTCTTTGGGGCTATATATACCCCATTTCTTGAGCTGTTTTAGACAAGTTTTTAGAGAGCAATTTTTCTCACCTTTACAAGTGTTTAACAACAAGTTTTCAAAGAGTTTTTTGGTTTAAAAGATCATTCTTTATTTGTTTTTAAGTGTTAGAATTTCAAAGAAAATAGTCTTTTGGGAATTAATTTTTGATCTTGATTTCAATATCTATTTGGAGATTTTCCCAATTATTTTCTTTGTTCTAACACTTTATTTTCTCACACTTATGCTTATCATATCTATCCTATCTATTAGGATCTTGTTTTGTGAGAAAAAATTGGTTTGTGGTCTTTGTGATCACCTAGAGTTAAAAACCTCTTTTATTTGAGAATGTGAGTATCCCTCTTGTGTAGAGGTGATTGTGGAGGTTGTGATTGATATCCCTCTAAGTGTAGAGGTGATTGTTGAGTTGTGGCTTTGAGTCTAATCCCTCTAGTGAGAGGTTGATTGTTGTTTGGCTAAGTGCCCATCCCTCTAAGTGTAGAGGTGATTTGTGTTGTGCCTTACCTCTTGTGAAGAAGTTGTATTGGTTGAGAGAGGAGTTGTTTACTCCCGGTTTGTATTACCCAAATCCTCAGTGGAGGTTCCCTGTGTGGGAAGTCCTGTGTGGATGCTATAGTGGAAATCCATCTGTGTGAAGGCGGGGACGTATAGCTAGGTGCTCGAACCTCAAAACATATCTTTGTGTTTGCGTTTGATCCACTATCTTTAACTCTCTCTCTCTCATATATTGTGCCTTGCATTGATTCATATTGTTCATCCATACTTATATGCTTGATATTGTTTGTGTGTGCCCATACTTGTGTTCAACCAAGAGAGCTTCATATAACACCTCAACTCTTATTTAGAGGAATTTAGAGGAGATAGTCCAAAGCACTTCACCGGAAATTCGGCTACACTCTTTGGTTACACTAAGTGTGTTGCAATTAATTTTTTAATTCCGCATCATTTGTCATTAGATTAGCCTTACACCTATTCACCCCCCTCTAGTGTACTTTCAATTGGTATCAGAACCTACACTCTTGATATTAGGTTTAACCACCTAGGAGTGAGACTTGGTCGCTAATATAGTGTTGCATTTGCACACATACTTGTTTACACACACTCATGGACTATATGACTCGTCCCGTGTATGACACTTCCAACATTGTTGTTTGGAAAGCTAGGATGTCCATGTACCTCAAAACCCTAGGTTTGCATGTTTTCCTCGCCGCTACCAAGAAATCCTATCTTGGTAATAATAAGCATATAGAGGCCAATGCACAAGCCCTTGAGGCACTTAGGAGCACTTTAAGCAAAGAATATTTGTGTATGGTTTCTCATTGTGATTCCGCCTTTGCAGTGTGGAACACGTTGACCTCTCCAAAACTTGAAACGTCAAACATTATGGAGAAGGAATCTAGTGAGGATGAATCCGAACAACAATGCTACATGATCCAAGGGAATGACTCCCTTGAGGTAAATTAGGAAACTCAACTAGATGATTGTGCTACTTCTAGCGATGATTATGTTGATGCCGATGCTTTGAATGAAAAACATTTCATTGCTTGTGAAAAATTGTTAGAAAAATATAAAGCTTTGAAAAAGAAAAGCTTTGGATTAAAAAAAGAAAATAAAATTTTATCTTCTAAACTTAACTTGGTTTTACAAGAGAGGGATGAGATTTCAAGTGAACGTGACTCACTTAAATCCCAACTTAACCTTACCCTAAAAGAAAATGAAATTTTGAAAACAAAAAATGATTGTGACATTGTTTTGAAGAAAAATGAGGTTCTATCTTCAAAACTTAATTTTGTGTTAAAAAAAATGAATCTTTGAAAAATAAAATTATTTCTATTTCAAAGGAATTGGATTTGGTTTCTAAGAAAAATATTTCTTTAAAAAATAACTTAGATTCTCATGTTTGTCATGCTAGTATAACGTCACCATCTTGTGTTACTATTGCATGCTCCACCTCTTCTTCCATTATTGAAAATAATATATCCATGTTAAAGAAGAGTGTTGATTGTTTGGGCTCCACTTTGAACCAATGTGCTTTGAATCACACACGGTTGGAATCTATGTTTCGAAAGAAACAAGTTCCATATATGCATGCACACCATACACGACATACACGTGCTCCTCATGTTCACACACATGATATTAGGTATGCTCATGTGTACACTTGTACACATTGTGGACGTAAGGGCCACCTTGTAAGATTTTGTTATGATAGAGTACAAAATATAAATTTTGCAAATAGATTTATTTGGGTTAGGAAATGTGCTAACCCTCATGGACTCAATAACGTATGGGTACCAAAAGCCACTCCTATTTTATTTAATGTAGGTGTGGGCTCTCACTCGACGTGAGAGTATTGGTGCCTTGAGGTGGATCCGTTCCGAGCTTAATGGTGACTAATTTGGATGCATCACTTTCAAGGGAAGGTTGGTGGCAATACCACCATGGTTTGGAGACATAGAGATGTGCCCTAATGGATTTGATAACGATCTCTAAACTCCTATTTATGTTTACATGCTTTCATAATTGATTTTTAGCATGTTTTGATGTTTCATGTTTATTATGTTAAATGCCATGAAAACTAGATTAGTGATATACATGTATAGTAATTGAGATACACCCATATTTATATGGACTTATATTTTTGTGCTCACTTTAGTTTAACTATTGTGTATATCATAGATCTAGACATGTGCATTTACTTAATGATCATATTGGTTTATGTTTTGTTTTATGTTTCATATTTTGATTACATATTTAGATGTAACTTTCATTAAAACTTGTGTATATACTTGTCAGTGTTTTAAATGTCGGCCGACATTTCCGAAATGTCGGCCGACATTTCCGAAATGTCGGCCGACATTTCGTTTTCAAGCCCTCACCGCCACGACATCCCCAACCGCATTTGAAATGGCGTTTTAGAAAATGTCGGCCGAAATTTCGGGAAAAATCCGATATATCGGCTGACATTTTCCCGAAATGTCGCCGACATTTTGGGAAAAACCCAAAATGTTGATTGGTCTTGAAAGTTAGAGCAATTGAGAAATTTTAACAACGGATTAGTGAATATATGCAAAATGTTTAAATTAATTATACATATCCTAAACATATTTATGTAGTTTTACATAAGTTGTGTATGCATTAGCTTGATAAGAATTTTTAAATTACATTATTTAAGACATCTAGGATATATATTTGTTATCCGTCATGACGTCCGAAATTTACTAAATGGCCCCAAAATATCTCCGAAATCCGAAATCTGACATCCGATTACGACATCCGACATTTTCCTGATATCCGACATTTAAAATACTGATACTTGTACAACTAGTAAGCCACAAATTGATTATTATATGTTTGTGCTTGATTGCTCATTTGTACCCATTAGATATATTAGTATAGCCTAGTTTTGATGATTCATACATTTTGACTTGTATTTCCTATTTTTGGACATGTTTTTATGATAATATAATTTAGCTTCATGTATATGTTAATTTTGTCAAAACTATTGGATATACATGTATACCCTTGAGTCATTTGCCTTTCAAGCAAAATCTTTTTATAAACTCAATTGTGCTTGGATATGTATGTATACCTTTAGTTTTGACAAAACATACATATACCTTGAAGTTAGTATTATTTTGATGAAAATTAAATTTTAATTTTTTTAAAGGAATTTCACATTGAGCTTAATTGCCTATTCTCATGATTTTTTTGATTACATGATTCTTTCACTCACATTACTTGATGTTTTCTCATGACATTGTTTTCATGAGTATTATATGTGCCATATAGACTTTGAGTGTTGATTATGTGATTTTCATATTTTTCATGGAAATATTCTTGTTTTATTCCTTACTTGAAGGATTTCGTACTAGTTTTCAAATTTATCATAAAACTAGTGCGTATTTCTTCATTTTGGAAGAGTTTTCAATTATGCTAAATTATTTTCAAAATTATTTTTGAAAACCCCTTCCATCGAAGAGTGGTTGGATGGGCGAGCATGCCTTGTATGCTCAAATTGAAAATCATTTTAACATGTGCATGAATAGGGTGGTCTTTATGAGTTATACACTTGATCCTCATTGTGTTTTCAATTGGTATTTCAATGATATTTTCATGTTTGCATACTCATATTTTGTTTTTCTATATATGTATGCTTCAACTTTCAAATAGTATCAATTTTGATTGGTATTTAACTTTTCATGCATATATATGTGTTTTATTTGTGCTTACTATATCTTTACATCTTAAAGCACAACTTATTTTTATGTTAAGCTTGATTTAGTCCTTAATGACAATTATTTTTCAATTGGTATCTCTTACAAGCTTATGCATGATTTTTATTAGTATTTCATAAAGGGGAAGAAAATTTATGTTTTACCTTTCAATCGGTTTTGTTTACAATTGGTATCTTACTCCCACTCTTTATGTTGAAAAATGATATTTGTTAATTGATATCTTAGTTTTCAATTGGTTTCTTACGCTCCTAATGAAAAATATTTTCAATTAGTATATGTTTCATTTTCAATATTGGTATCAAGAATATTAAATTGATATTATTCACTATTTGGTATCTTTATTGCAAAATAATTTTAGTGTTTAACTAAAAAGGATTGGTTTATATTCTTTCATTTGGTATCAATACTTACAATATATATTCTTACAATTGGTATCAAAAAGTATAAAATATTTTCAATTGGTACTAATTTTTACAATTGGTATCAAGATTTACAATATATATGTTTCTATTAGTATCAAAAACACACAATGTTTCATTTTCTATTGGTATCAAAAGTTTACAAGATATTTTCAATTAGTATCTTTTGGTATCTTAAAATTTTTGTTTATTTTCATTGGTATCATAATTTGGTATCAAAAGTTTTGATATGTATTGTTTATATGCAAGGAAATCTTAACATCTTCTCTATATATAGATTCATGTTGACTGTATCTCATATTGAGGAGCTTGACCGCTCTTCTCTATATCTTACACGTGTGCAGGAGGAGCTTCACATCTCCTTTTATACATTGTATATTATGCTTTATGTGGTTAGAGTTTAGTCATCTCTTTCATATAAATGCATGTATGCAGGGGGAATTAACTTTACGTCTCTCTTCTTCATGAATGTATATAGCATATACACCTTTATTGTTTTGATTTATGGAAAAGAAAGAAAAATATTATTTATGTCTTTAGTGTTTATACCCCTTTGTTGATGAATTGACAAAAAGGGAGAGAAATTTGAAGTTTTTATATATGCATGCATGTTTGTTTAATTTGTTATCTTTTACCATTGGTATCAAGAACATCTTTTGTTGGTATCAAGAGTAGCATTTTTTTAGTATCAAGAGCAGCATTTTTTTAAGAACATTTTTATTTTAAAATTGGTATCAAGAGAATGTTTATTTCATTAGTATCAAAGATCATGTTTGTTTCATTTCCTTGTTTTATGCATGTTTATGCATATCTATATTGAGCATTCAATACATATCTTTATTGTTTATTGCTATGCATGAATTAAGGGGAGCTTCTATGAAGCTTAACTTTAATCCATGCATATATAACTCCATGAGTTTTGTCATCATCAAAAGGGAGAGATTGTTGGCTCAAAGGCCCTTCACTCTAGTTTTGATGATGATTAACTCATGTAGTTATTGTTTACTAATAATCTTGTGATATTTAGTTTCAGATATTTGATCAAGATATTAGTAGGTGATTAGCTTCAACAAAGGTGTTTTGGAGCTTTCACATGGTGATTCAAGAGCTAGCGCGTTAAGAACGCATCTAGCACTCGGTTGGAGTCAAGCTCGTTTGGATCGGTTTTGGATCGAGTCGACTTGGAGAAGGAATTCTACAAGAAGATCTCGGTCTGTTTAGTTTAAGATTGTGTTTAGATCATTGTAAAGATTAGATAGTATTGATATGCTCAAGTTCACAATACACACACAAGTTTAAAGTTTTATGTGTTTGGTTTTTCGGTTTAACCGGTTTCGGTTTTTCATATATGTGGTTTTCATGGATAGATAGAATCAAAACAAGTTTACATGATTTAATGTATATTAGATTTGATCTATATACATCTATGCTTCATCTATTTAGAAAAACTTTCGTTGATAGTCTATTTCATGAGCTGGAGTTTTGTATTTAAACAAAACTTATTCTTGTATTTAATATCAAAAACATAGATATAATATATTTCATGGATATTGGATTCTATCCATATACAACATGCTTAAAAGTTGTTTCAATATCATGTTTTTGTATTTGCATGAGTTTTGGAGAAAACGGTTTTCCATTTCAAAAATTCAAGTTTTGAAAAATACGGATTTTGGTTTAAGTCAAAATTTCAATACCACAAAAATGGTTCAAATAGTTTGTAATATGTGTTGAATTTTACTCACACATATTTGTATTTCAAAGATCTAATAAGAACTGATTTTGTGAAAATTATGTGATTTTATGGGATTTAATTGAAGTAAAAAACCCAAGTTTTTAATCCTTAAAATGTTTGACCTGGCTGTCTGTCGGTCGACCGAGCCGGTCGACCGACGTGCACAGACGTGCACGCAGCCCAGGCTGGGAGGCCAGTCGACCGGGTCGGTCGACCGCCAGAGAGCTTCTGCTCTCTGGAAATGGCCCCGGTCGACCGCCCGGTGGACCGCCAGAGAGCTCTGCTCTCTGTTTCCAGCGACCGGTCGACCGGCCCGTCAACCGGTGGCTCAACGGTCATAATTATGACCGTTGGCCAGTCGATCGCCCGGTCGACCGGAAGGGCAGTTTTGCCCTTTGCCAGACTGCCACCGGGCAGATTTCTTTGGGCTATATATACCCTATTTCTTGAGCTGTTTTAGACAAGTTTTTAGAGAGCAATTTTTTCCACCTTTATAAGTGTTTAACATCAAGTTTTCAAAAGAGTTTTTGGGTTTAAAAGATCATTCTTTATTAGTTTTTAAAGTGTTGGAATTTCAAAGAAAATAGAGTCTTTTGGGAATTGATTTTTGATCTTGATTTCAATATTTATTTAGAGATTTTTCCAATTATTTTTCTTTGTTCCAAACACTTTATTTTCTCACATTTGAGCTAATCATATCTATCTTATCTATTAGGATCTTGTTTTGTTTTGTGAGAAAGAATTGGTTTGTGGTCTTTGTGATCACCTAGAGTTAAAAACCTCTTTTATTTGAGATTGTGAGTATCTCTCTTGTGTAAAGGTGATTGTGGAGGTTGTGATTGATATCCCTCTAAGTGTAGAGGTGATTGTTGAGTTGTGGCTTTGAGCCTAATCCCTCTAGTGAGAGGTTGATTGTTATTTGGCTAAGTGCCCATCCCTCTAAGTGTAGAGGTGATTTGTGTTGTGCCTTTCCTCTTGTGAAGAGGTTGTATTGGCTGAGAGAGGAGTTGTGTACTCCCGATTTGTATTATCCAAATCCTCAGTGGAGGTTCCCTATGTGGGAAGTCCTGTGTGAACGCTATAGTGAAAATCCTTCTGTGTGAAGGCGGGGACGTAGAGCTAGGTGCTCGAACCTCGAAACATATCTTTGTGTTTGCGTTTAATTCACTATCTCTAACTCTCTCTCTCTTATATTGTGCCTTGCATTGATTCATATTGTTCATCCATACTTATATGCTTGGTATTGTTTGTGTGTGCCCATACTTGTGTTCAACCAAGAGAGCTTCATGTAACACCTCAACTCTTATTTAGAAGAATTTAGAGGAGATAGTCCAGAGCCCTTCACCGGGAATTCGGCTACACTCTTTGGTTACACTAAGTGTGTTGCAATTAGTTTTTTTAATTCCGCGTCATTTGTCATTAGATTAGCCTTACCCTATTCACCCCCTCTAGGTGTACTTTCAGGGATCACTCAGAAACGGAATCCGACGATGAAGAGGTCGACACCGCAAACGTTTGCTTTATGGCAAACAAGGAGGAAACCTCAAAGGTAACTCTTGAAACCTCTATAGATGATGATGAACTTATCATAGATGAATTAGCTAGATTTTTTGAAGAACTTCAAAGTAGATATGAGAGTTCAAATGTTCAAAACAAAAATTGAGAAAAGAAAATGTTGTTTTGAAAAATAAACTAGAGCTTGTTTTAAAGAAAAAGAAGATCTTTCATTGTGTTTTCAAAAGAGCAAAGAAGATTTTGAAAATCACAAACGTTTATGTAACGTGAAAAGCCCTAGCACAAGTTTTGATAAAATTGAATTTCAATCTTTGAAAAATTCTACTTTAAAGGTTTGTGCTTTCAATGTTAAAAAATTAGATGCTATGTTTCCAAAGGGTAAAATCCAAGGGAAACACATTTCACATGCTCACACCAAGCATGATCACAATGCACATCACCATCATGCATTTATTTATAGCAAAGTGTACACTTGTACACATTGTGACCGTAAAAGTCATTATAACCAAGTTTTGTTATTCAAAATTAAATTTGAAGGCTAAAAATGTATGGGTTCGAGAAAACTAACCCTATAGGACCCAAAAAGATGTAGGTACCAAAAAACACACCAAATTCTTTTGATGCAGGTGTGTTATCCTCCAAGACATAGGAGGAAACAGTACCTTGGTGGTGGAGGCAATGGAGCTCAAGCGATCTATAATGTGAATGCATCATTATCAAAGACAAGGTGAGAGAACACCACCTATTTGGAGAATTTTAACTTATACCGGTAACATCTCCAAAATTTTGAGCTTTTAAAATTCACATACATGCTTAAGTTTGTCTATAGCTTAACATTGCTCAATTGCTTAGGGTAATATCTCTACATTAATTGCGTCTCTATACATGATTAACATTTTATACATACTCTTGTTGAAAATTAGTACCTTCATGCTCAAGATTATATTCATGTGTAGAAACTATTGTTTGTTAACTTGTGTTGTGTGTGGACATTATATCTTGATGAACAACATTTTTTATAAAAAAATATTAATTATATGTAATTATTTTGCATTTAATTCACAATTAAGCAATTCAAATAAGAAAGTAAAGTGCACCTCAACTCATGATTTAGAGGAAGTATAAGAAGTTCAGAGCCCGTCAAGAGAATACTTCATTTCTTATTTAATTAGCCTAATTTATGAATAAAATCAATTTACTATTTTTATGAAATTTTTTAGAATATTTTTGTCAAATTATTTATCAAAATATTATTTTTTAAATTCTTGGATTTTGGATTATTTCTGAATGTTTATCTCTATTTATAAAATATTTTAGAAATTACTTTCAAAAAATTACTCTATAAAAATCTGTTTGATTTAAAACTATTTTTGTTTGGACTCTATGGATTGCTTCGGTCGACCGGGTGGTCGATCAAGTAAGCCTGTCATATGGCTTACCCTTCTTGCTGGTCGATCGACATATTGAGAGTATGTTTAGCAGTGATCTCGGGTCATGTCGGTCGACTGGGCGGTCTACCGACAGTCGAATCTGTATATATACCTACTACTGATTTGGGCACCCTAGTTTCTAATTTCTTTCACTCTCACCTCCGCCGACCTCCACTTCTCCACCCAACCTTCCCCTTTCAATCATACACCCAAATCCCTACAATTTTCACCTCAATTCTTCAAGATCTCATCTCTAGCACCCTCTAAACCCTATTTGAGAAGGAATTTTTAAAATTTCTCATGTATATCTTTCCCTATTCATTGTCTAATTATTTCTTCAATTCTTTCTAGATATTTTCTGTGGATTGGTACTAATTGATGCTATTATTCTCTGCAAATTCTTTCATTATGTCTAATCACTCATCATGTCTTCTAAATATCCTAGAGTTGAAAAATGTAAACCTGAATCTTCCTCTAGAATTAAGAATGTATTTGTCTCTGAGAATGCTATATACAAACACTCTATTATCTGTAATAAACATGTCATCTCTGGTTGGTGTGTTGTTCTAACTGATTTCGACCACTTGGATCTTACTTTCATTCTCAAAATTAGTTCCTTAGATCATTTTGTGACTACTAAGGAATAAGTTTATCCCGATTTGGTCCAATACTTCTACTCTAATATCTCTTTTATTATTAGTAATCATATCAAATCTCGTGTCAAGGATGTGGATATCAACATTTCTCTTGAACGCTTTGCTAGGATTTTTAAACTATCATGTGATAGTGTAGAAATCTTTTATTCTGATCTTCACGATTTTGAGTACCCTAAAGGTGAGAGTGCTCTCACCGCCTCTCGTCTGTTATATATCAGATAACCTGACCTTAGTAAGGAATGAGGAGGTGAAGCGCTACACGCTTCGCGCTTAGGTCCTCGCTAAGATTGTTTTTCATAATCTCCTGCCTAAATCAGGGGAATATAATCATGCTCGAGGTTGTGCCCCCTGCTCATTTATTACCTTCTGAAAGGCATTAGAGTCAACATCAATTTCATGCTATCTGACCTTTTGATGATGATCCTTACCCGTCTATTCAACATTTCAAAATCAATCTATCTGATGAGAGAGTCGTAAACCCCTCTGTTGATATCAATAGCACCCTCTTGAAGAGGATGCATGTTGGTGCTCATGTTCAGACTCCTTCCCTTCCTTCCTCACCTCCAGTCTAGCATTTTGTCTCTGGTTCCTCCTCTTCAGCTGCCAAACCTTATGCAGGTATGATGACCCAGCTGAGTGACCTCTCCCAACGCATCACTTCTTCCGCAGAGAGGATCCTTGCGAACCAGGAAGCTACACGGAGAGAGCAACAAAATGACATGGCCTATGTGTGCTCCTCCATTAGATATCTTCAACGTTGTGAGGACTATCATTACTCCAAGCACGATTGGCCTTTACCTTCTCCAGATGCATATGGCCGTCATCTTCCGCCGACTGGTCCACTGTTTGATCCGTGGATGGCCCCTCAAGATGCCTCAATGGCATATCAACCAGTTGTTGAGCTTGAAGAAGACGTGGATGAAGAAGAAGATGCTTGGCTCCTCGCTATTTTTGATGTATGACAAAAAGGGAGAAGTAGTTGAGTTTGAGCTATTTTTTATGGACATCTATTTTGATATTGTATTGATACTATTTTGGATATTTTGATAGTAGTGTATCTTGTTGCTAACTTATCTTGGTATGTATATTTTTAGACACTGCACTTTCATGGTTGGACACTTGTTTTCACTATTGGTTTCTTCAGTTGGTATTTTAGTTACAATTGGTATTATAGCATGTATATGTGCTCATTATTGAAAACTTCTATTTTATGATACATGTCTTGTTTATGGAGGATGGTGGTTATGGATGGTTGGAGGAAAACGTCTATGCATATGCGTTTATATATCATATCTTGTTATGCATAAATGTGTTTGTGTTGCATAGAGCTCATTGTTGCATATCATATCCCTATGCTCAAGTTATTAAATAATCTTATTTCATGTTTTAATCCTCATATGTCATCTTTTATACATGCACATGTTTAGGGGGAGCTTCACTTGAAGTCTCTTCCTCCCAACTTATTTAAAATAACTGCATGTGTTTTGTCATCATCAAAAAAGAGGAGATTGTTGGTCCAAAGGTCTTTTACCCTAGTTTTGATAATGATAATCCCATGTGGTTATTCTATCTAACATTTCTATCTATATAAGACTCACAAGTTTAAGAAGCCCTCAAGATGATGATACCAGAGCTAAGCCATCAATATGAGCCTTGGAAATCATTCTAAGGATACAAGCTCAAGGGACTCCTATTGGCAAATAAAAGAATTTTTCTTTCTTTTTGTAAGAATTTAGTTTGTTAAAACCAAGAATTGGTAAATTTGTTAGCTTATGAGATTCACACACACAAAAACATCATTTGGTTTTTTGGTTTATAAGTTGTTGAATTGATTTCAAAAATTGCAAAATGATTTTCGTTTTAAAAACTATTTCTTGTTTTCGAAGAGATTTATTTTTCTACTAAACTTTGGTCCTACTTCTTAGATTTTGTGTTGATCCTTGATCTCACAGTTTTGAACTTAACAATATACTACGAAATATATTGTATACTCTTTTTGGTGAAAAATATCACACATAAAACAGAATTTCAAGTTTTCAAAACATGATTTTTGGCTTGAGTCGGTTGACCGGGCGGTCGACCGAAGTGCACAAGAAACCATTGTGCATGTCGTCGACCGGGTGGTCGACTGATTGTAAGTACTTTGTTCTCGGTTGAGATCGGTCGACCGACCGGTCGACCAACGATCCCTAACGGTTAAAAATATGACCATTAGCGGTCGACCGGTGGTCGACCGACCTGTCTGCTTTTTGACAGACTTTGCCTATCACGGTTATATTTTTAAAGAATTGATTAGTGGTTAATCAAAAACGGCTATATTGATTTTTCTCTATATTTTTGAATACCTATATATAGAAACCCAATTGACCATTAGTCAAAAAGAACTAAGAACTCAAGAACTAAGAAATAATACCTTCAATCCTTTTAGATTCAATTTTCAAAGACAAAATTTTCAAATAGAGAGTGTTCTTCAATTAAAATTCTCTCAAAATCTCTCTTGCTTCGATTCTCACTCTCATTGATTACAAACTTTCCTAACCACAAATCTCTGAGCTAAAAACCCATTCTTGGTTATAGAATTGCACTTTGTAAGCCATTTTGGTGAGCTTAGAAAGGTTATCTTCTTCATTGTTGTTGAGAAGAGTTGTACAGGTCGAGGCCTCAAACAAGCTTGCGGGTTTGTCATTTGTAAGGTGTAGAAGACATCAAGTGAGAGGACTTGCAGGTCCGATTCGTTCTTGAGGGAATGTGTAGAGTGGTGATGTCGCGGGATCAAACTATAGTGAAAATTCTTCACGTGGTGAAGGCGGGGACGTAGAGCAGGTGGTTAGAACCTCGAGACAATCCTCTTGTATTTGCGATTGCTTAATCTCTCTTTCTTATCTCTCTAACTCACTCTTTCTATTTGCATGCTATAATTGCTCTTCATTTTATTCAATTTTCCATTGTGCAAATTACTAATTGTGTTGGATATTGTTATTTGCTTGGATTGCTAGACATAGTTTTTAATTTCACATTATTTGTCATTAATCCATAGTCATCACCTATTCACCCCCCTCTAGGTGATCTACAAATCTTGTGTGTGATTTTCTTCTCTTGCTTTACAATTTCTCCTTGTAATATCAAGAGCACGATCACTATCGGGTATTGATCCTAGCTTCCGCATAACACTAAATCCATTTTTAACTGAAACTAAATGTAATAGAAGAAAATTAGAAATAACATGCACCTTGTTTCAAAAGACTCGTCTAAGAGTTCCTTTCTTTTATTTACTCTTTTAGCTTCTAAGAGAAGAAAATCAAAGCAAATACCAAGAAATTATTTCTCCCAATTAGTAGGGTGGTAATGCATAACACAGAAAATAGTGCATAAATATTTGACCAGCATAGCCACACGTACTTGCAAAAGGCAAAAGTATTTCTAATATACATACAATTCCCAACCAACCAAACACAGGGATTTTTGGTGGTCAACTCTTGCAAAGAAACTTCTTTTGGAGAAAACAAAAGTGAAACAAAAACAGTGCTGCCAGTTCAATAAACTAATCAACTAAGTAGGATCTACAACCTTATAAGATAAACTATCCCTATCTTGGGTCAAAATCTGCATAACAGGTAAATCCAAACATCCAACTTCATAGCTTTTGGGTCACAGCATCAGATTTTGTTTACATTTTGGAATAAAGGTACACATACTATTTTATTCTGGAATCTCCACAGAACACCCATTCATTATTAGATAAAAAGCAGATTATTTATCTAGAAATAATATAAGAAAACGTAATTGATACTTCAAGAACTAGAACAAGAAAGGTTAAAAACAAGGGATGTTTTTTCTGGCACGCAATATGAATATTTAACTCCATTGAGCTCTAAGCCACGGTCTTATAAACTGACCATTCCTGACAAATAGGTCTCTATCTGTGCATTACCAACATTAATCACCTTCCTTGTCATCCTCCTTCTATAAATTGCCCTGAAACCATTCTAACATCTGCAGCGTTTGGCCCTCTCTTTCCTCAGAGTTTTCTTTAAATGGCATCATTTACTTTGTTTCTATTTGCGTTCTTAGCTTCCTTCAGCCTGCTGAAACATGCTCGTATCTTCTGCATAGGCGATCCCACTGATGGTTTCACAGCCGTGCCATTATCCGAAAGGAACTTTCATATGCAATGGCCATACAATCTAAAGCTAAGCGATCGATACAGCTATCATGATGGAGTGCGCAGGCTTTGGTTTATTCAACAGACAAGCCCTTCAACTCAGGGACCAAAACCAAACCAAGGACTGAAATCCGCATCCGAGTAATTTCTGACAATCTCTTTGAATAAGTAGTCTTAATCCATGCCCAAATTTAGAGTCACTAGAATTAATTTGATATGAAGAGTCCAAGAAATAGTAGATCTCATTCTTAATTTGGTGCAGGGATATGACTACTCATCGGGTGCGTGGCAGTTTGAAGGCTATGGCTTTGTGCCTAATGGCACCAGCGGTACATCAATAGTGCAGATCCATCGCACTACAGGAGCTGCTACGGTGCTAATGCTAATGGTCGTTGATGGTCAATTGAAGTTCTACCACAGTACCTTAGTGGAATCAAACATCTACAACAGGTGGATGAGGATAAATGTGATACATGATGTGGATGCAACAAGATAACCGTGTTCGTTGATGGTGTTCAAAAGCTGGAGATGGAGGGCAATGGTCCAAATTCCTTCTATTTCAAATGTGGGGTATATGCCCAGAGGGATGAAACTAATTACATGGAATCAAGGTGGCGGGGCATCAGAGTCCTCAAGAAAAATGAGTGAAGTTTTAAAATATGTGATCATTTAAACCATCATCATGTGACTTAATATCAGACACTTCATGAAGTAATGTATGTTAAAGCAAGGGATGTATCCTAGATAGTAGTAAGAAACACTTCTGTAACAACACCAAACTTCCTATTTTCTTATATTAATAGAAGAAAAAGAAATTTAAATGGTATACAAATTGTCTGAAGAAGATCAATGAATCTGTAGCCCTATTGAAATGAAAAAAAAATGGAATAAGTTGGCTGGAAAATTAAGAGGCTGAAAAGGAACCAACCAAGATTAGAGGTATGAAGAATAAATCAGTGTTGTGAAAACCAGACCTGAACTGTCTGAATCACTGAAAAATCAGCAACTTGTTGAAAACAAGATGAAGGATGGTTCACTACTGAGCTGGAGTTGAGTAACCGGATCAATCAAAGCGGGCTTTCCTATCTGGATGGTTCACAAATAATAAGAATTTATTTTGTAAATAGATAACGAGTTCAAAGGAGGGCTTGAATCATGGTTAAACAGTGCTATTAAGATTATACACTATACATCTATAAAAATATACATATAATACAACTGTGCTGGCTTCTTCATAAGTTATATTGAGATTATACATCCATGGGGTCTCACGCATATTAATATGAACCTGGCTCAACCAATGTGAGCTGATGATTGACCCATGAAAATCAGACAAGCAACTTTACCAGTTCAGCGACCCGGTTCAGTTTTACAATACCAGAGTGGACACATTGAAGATTCTTTGAGATCAATGAAAACATAATATAGGAGCAAATATATGGATATCAGGCAAGACAGGTAACCTTCATAAGAATTGAAACATGTATAAGAAAAAGTCATATCCAAAAGTTATTCGTAGAAGGTAAAGACCTCCAACTATACAATATTACTGGAGGCACAAAATGAAGGTGAAATTAAATGACAACTATGTATTGACTTCTCAGGAACATATTTCTCTTTAACACATTTGGTAGCAAGTAACTCAGTCCATTTGCCTCAAGGATGCGGCTGCAAAAAATACGTGATTACATGAGAATTTGTCTCATTTCTCAGTAAAAGATCCCATCTGGGTCTAAATAAAGAAATCTGGGTTGAAATCTGTTGCGACCGAAATTGATATGCTATGATACAAATTGTTACTCCTAAGATCGACGTTTGTAAAACTTGGCAATATGATCAGAACTTGTAAAAGAAAACTGTTGTAAAGCAAACTAGCAATACCTAAACAAAAGAGTAATAAGAAAGAACACAAGGATTTAACGTGATTCGGTCCAAACTTGGCCTACGTCTACCGGGAGAGAACTTGAGAGAGCTTTATTAATAACTTGGTACAAAGAGATCTAACCTTCCTCTTGATGCAACAAGAGTATCACCTTCTTCCTTAATTTAGACTTAGATTACAAGAGTATTACCTTATCTCTATGCACCTTCACCCTGCTCCTCTCCTTACTTGGCTTCCTTCTAATCTCCTTGATGTTCTCTACCTTTTTCTCCTTGAGATCAGCTTGATCAAGACAATTACAATGTTAGGTTACAACCTTTATTTATAGAATTTTACAATACAACTCCTATTTAGACTATGAGATGATCTTGGCCTTTGGATGGTTGAAGAATCTTGATCAATCCTATTGGGAGTTGATCTCCTTAATTTAGAAGGATTTTAGACCCTTTAATCTTTAAAAACAAACTTCATTGAATAGGAATTTAATCCAATTCGTATCCCATCAGAATAAAGAAACATGCGCTTGGAAAGAAAACTGATTCTGCTTCAGAACGTCATGTATAGTCACTACTTAAGGCTAGTCGACTAATAACTTTAGTTAGTCGACTACTGTAAAATTGTTTCCTCTTTATATCCTGCCTAGTCGACTATATATAGTCGATTAGTATTGTGTATTAGTTGACTAATCAACTGACTAGTCAACTAATCTGCACCAAACCTAGATCTGTTTCTTTCTGCTTCAAGCCATCGTCTTCTCCAACTTATTTGAATCTTTTTGGACCATCAACTCCTCTTGAAACAAGAAAAAATCTGAACAATCTCCACCTTGATTTGCTTTTCAAGCCTTTAGTAAAACATCTTGAGATTTCAGATTAATACCTTAATTCTTTTCTTGATTGTAATCGCATTGTCAAGCCTTTAACTCTTGCCCCTCTCCCCGGGCCTTTGGCTGATTTACCGTCATGGCTTGGGCCATCTCGGGCCTTTCCCGAATGCACCATTTTTCCTTTCCGTAACGTTTTGACCCTGTTCACGTCCCGTTGCAGTCTTCCTTGAAGCTCCGCCTCACGATAAACTCCTTTCCAAGTTTATCCTTGAAACTCCACCTCGAACGGAGTTTCCTTCCTTCAGCTTGTATAACCCTCCGCGCTTCTCTCCTTCCAGGATTACCCTGTCTCCTTGGCTAACTGTGACGACGCTTTGTTGCACTTAGATCCGGCATCCCTCTTCGTCATGCACCCTTATAGATATTAGATTATAACGTGCCTCCGGGACATACCGAACCGCCTCCAGAGCACGCACCATCCTATCTCTTTCTGTAACCTTGACTGTCCCAGTGTCAATGACCTCGCAAGCTGAGTCATCCACCATCATAACAATCCCTTCCACCTTTACAACCAAGGAGTTGAACAGCTCCTTTTGGGAACATATTGAACCGTACTAGCTGAATCAAATATTCATCCTTTACCTTGAGAAATGTTATCCTTGTATGAAGCCATTAATATTTCGGTGTCCTCTACACCGCTTAATGCTATATCTGCCTTCGCAGCTTGCCCCTTCTTCTTCAACCACTCTTGTCGATGCTTACAGTCGTTCTTCCAATAATCTTCCCTATAACAAAAGTGACACGCCTTTGACGAGCCCGGACATTTCTTTCCTTCTCTTCCTTTCCTTCTCGTGACCACCAAACCTCTTGTCTGCTCCTCTTGATTTGGCCTTTTCCTAATCTCATTAGATAAGAAAGTTGGCGTGACCTCCTCTAAGATGAGAGTTTCCTTACGTAGAGAATGGTGGTGACGATGTGATCATATAACTCTGGAAGCGAACAGAAAAGTATCAACGCCTTGTCCTCCTCATCGGTCTTGACATCAACAGTTAGAAGCTCGCTGATGACCTTGTTGAAAATGTTTAAATGTTCCAACACCGTTGTCACTTCGTTCATGCATAACCCATATAGTTGTTTCTTGAGATACAGCTTGTTGGAGAAGCTTTTCGTCATATACAACATTTCTAACCTTGACCACAATCCTGTAACCGTTTCTTCATCTATCACGTTGTACATCACGTTGTACATCACCTCATCTGCACAAATCAAATATAAATATCTCCACTCGATTATAAAACCCTAAGAGAACCTATTAATAGTAATTACTTTATAGTCCTAAACCAAATTTAATAAAATGTGAACTCTATCTGTGAATTCAATAAAACCCTAATAACTAAAAACACACATTAAAAAAGTGACCAGCTATTTTTTAGAATTTTTGAACTATATAGTCAAGTTACATTATCAGTCATGATAAGTTAATAAGTAAAGTTGATCTGTCCCTCAACAAAAAAGATGAGCAAGCCATCAAACTAGGTCATCGAACGTCTGGAAGAAAGTTGCATCAGAACAGAAGTTAGATGTTTGTCGTACCTCTCTTTCCAGCATGTGGCATCTTTTGTGCTCTCCCAAATGTACAAAAACGTAACTGATCTGTTCATGGTTCAAAAGATTTGGCTGAGGGAGACAAAAGAACACAATGAAACGTGTTAAGATACTCTTCACCTTGGAAATAGATAAAAAGATCTATTATACAACTAATGAATGTGAAAAAAGTTCAAAGGAATGAAGCTTTCTCTGTCAAAACTGGTGCAATGTTGATGACATTTTGCTAACTGGAGTGACTCTGTGGCCTTAGCAGAAACAAAAGAGTATCTCAAACGATATTTTGTGACGAAGGATATGGGAAAGTCAAGATATTTTCTTAGGATTTAAGTTGCTTATCAAAAGCATGGTTTACTTCATCTCAAAGGAAATATCCACTTGATCTCCTTAAGAAAACTGGCATGTTGGGGTGCAAACCAGCTAGCACTCCAAGGGAAGCAAATGTGAATTTATGGCGTGATAATAGTCATCTACTTGATGACCCTGGACAGTATAGGAGATTGATTGGAAGTTGATCTCCTGACAGTTACTAGGCCTGATATAACCTTTGCACTTGGAGCACTGAGTAGGTTTATGCATCAACCAGTGTTTAAAATGTCGGATATCAGGAAATGTCGGATGTCGTAATCGGATGTCGGATTTCGGATTTCGGAGATATTTCGGGGCCATTTAGTAAATTTTGGACGTCATGATGGATAACAAATATATACCCTAGATGTCTTAAATAATGTAATTTAAAAATGCTTATCAAGATAATACATACACAACTTATGCAAAACTATATAAATATGTTTAGGATATGTATAATTAACTTAAACATTTTGCATATATTCACTAATCCATGTTAAAATTTCTCAATTGCTCCAACTTCTAAGACCAATCAACATAATGGGCTTTTCCCAAAATGTCGGCCGACATTTCGGGAAAATGTCGGCCGATATATCGGATTTTTCCCGAAATGTCGGCCGACATTTTCCAAAACGCCATTTCAAATGCGGATGGGGATGTCGTGGCGGTGAGGGCTTGAAAACGAAATGTCGGACATTTAAAACACTGGCATCAACCTAGAAAGGTTCACTGGACAGCTGCTCTTAGGATTCTTACCTATATCAAAAGCTCTCCTGAAAAATATTTGTTCTACAAGAAACATGGACATGTTCATATTTTTGGCTATTCTGACTCAGGATATGATGGTGATAAGGGAGATAGGAAGTCCACTACTGGCTATTGCACATTCATTGGAGAAAATCTTGTGACATGACGGAGCAAGAAACAAGATATTCTAGATCTAGTGCAGAGGCTGAGTATAGAGTCATGGCACATACTACTTGTGAAATGATCTGGCTGAAAAATCTATTATTGGAGTTTGGTTTTAGTCATCTTGGCCTTATGCCTATGTTTTGTGATAATCAGTTTGCTATTTATATCGCACAAAATCAAGAGTTTCATGAGAGCACTAAGCATATAGAGGTTGATTGTCATCTGATCAGAGATGCATGGACCAAAAAGGTGGTTTCTCTCCCGTTTACTTCATCTTCAAAGCAGTTGGCAGATCTACTTATCAAAGCAGCTTCTCCAAAGTGTTTTCTGTCTTATGTAGCAAGCTGGGCATGGTTGACATTTATGCTCCAACTTGAGGGGGTGTTAAAATAGTTATTGGATTATTGATTATTGAGCTATTGGGCTTCTACCAATAGACCCATACCCATCACTTTTATTATATATTTGTATTGTCTCTCCTTTATTATCAACCTCTTTAGGGTTTTCTATTTCTCTACAATAAATAATCATAACACTAATAGTTTAAGTGCAAACTATGATGTCTAGGATATGTCGGACAAACTGTTTGGTGATACGTCGAATCAAACCCCACATGTCGGAAACATTGATTGAAGAAAGATAAAAGATATATCTACCTTCATTTCGTGGTGCTAAAGGTTCAAAACGACATTATGGGGGACATTTACAACAATAAGAACATGTCTAAAAACCTTAAGCTATAATGATATATTTGTTGGCCCAGAGGCCCTTCACTCTAGTTTTAATAATGATTAACTCATGTAGTTAGTGTTTACTAATAATCTTGTGATATTTAGTTTCAGATATTAGATCAAGATATTAGTAGGTATTTAGCTTCAAACAGGAGTTTTGGACCTAACACATGGTGATTCAAGAGCTCGCGCGTCAAGATCGTATCTAGCACTCGGTTGGAGTCAAGCTCGTTGGATCGCGTTTGAATCGAGTCGACTTGGAGAAGGAGTTCTACAAGAAGACATCGGTTTGTTTAGTCTAAGATTGTGTTTAGATCATTGTAAAGATTAGATAGTGTTGAAGTTCACATACACACACTTGTTTTAAAGTTTCATATTTGTTTTCAGTTTAACCGGCTTTGGATTTCTAGTTCAAATATATGGTTTTCATGAATAGATAGAATCAAAACAAGTTTACAAGTTTTAATGTATATTAGATTTGATCTATATACATCTATGCTTCATATACTTAAAAAAAACTTATTTTGGAAAGTCTATTCATGTGTTTGGAGTTTTGTATTTAAACAAAATTTATTTTTGTATTTAATGTCAAAAACATAGATATAATATCTTTCATGTATATTGGATTCTATCCATATACAATATGCTTCAAAGTTATGTCAATATCATGTTTTTGTATTTACATGAGTTTTGGAGAAAACGGTTTTCCATTTCAAAATTCAAGTTTTGAAAAATACGGATTTTGGTTTAAGGCAAAATTTCAAGAACACAAAAATGGTTCAAATTGTTTATAATATGTGTTGAATTTTTGTCACACATATTTGTATTTCAAAGATCTAATAAGACTGATTTTTGTGAAATTTATGTGATTTTTATGGGATTTAATTAAAGTCAAAAACTCAAGTTTTTAATCCCTATAACTGTTTGACCTGGCTGTCTGCCGTCGACTGACCAACGTGCACAGACGTGCACGCAGCCATGGCTGGTGGGCCGGTCGACCTGGTGGTCCAGAGAGCTCTGCTCTCTGGAAATGGCCCCGATCGACCCCGCCCGGCCGACCGGCAGAGAGCTACTGCTCTCTGTATCCAGTCCCGGTCGACCGGAGGCACAACGGTCATAAAAATGACCGTTGGGCCGGTCGACCGGAAGGGCAAATCTGCCCTTTCCTGCTGCCAACGGGCAGAATTTTTTGTGGGGTTATAAATACCCACTTCTTTGGGCTATTTTAGCTAACAATTTCAAGAGCAAAAATTATCATCTTCTTAAGTGTTTTAACAGCAAGTTTTAAAAGAGTTTTGAGTTTAAAGATTTTATCTTTATTTGTTTTAAAGTGTTGAAAAATTCAATGAAAATAGAATCTTTTGGGAATTGGTTTTTGATCTAAATTTCAATATCTATTTGGAGATTTTTTCAAGTGTTTTTCTTTGTTCCAAACACTTTATTTTCTCACACTTGAGCTATCTATCTATCCTATCTATTAGTATCATTGTTTTGTGAGAAAGAATTGGTTTGTAGTCTTTGAGATTACCAAGTGTGGTAAACCCTTTCCTTTGCTTTGCTTTGTGCCTTTCCCTCTAAGTGTAGAGGAAATTGTGCAATTGGGTTGATTGTATCCCTCTAAGTGTAGAGGTGATTGAGTTTGTTGGTATCCCTCTAGTGAGGTTGATATTGTGTTGGTTTTGTGCCTTGCCTCTAGTGAGAGGTATTTGGTGAGAGAGGAGTTGTGTACTCCCAAGTTGTATTTGCCCAAATCCTCAGTGGAGGTTCCCTGTGTGGAAATCCTGTGTGGATGATATAGTAGAAATCCTTCTGTGAAGGCGGAGGACGTAGAGCTGGGTGCTCGAACCTCGAAACATATCTTGGTGTTTGCGTTTGATCCACTATCTCTAACTCTCTCTTATA